>CM052160.1:8479047-8550047 GCA_028455555.1 Augochlorella aurata | reverse complement strand
ACTTGGAGATTCTGTTCCCTCCGTAGCAACTTCAATAGATTGCGATTAATGCATCGACACCATTAAAAGCTTCTAACCTTTCTATTATTTCAAATTGCAACTACTCAATTTTGCTGCATAAAATCCACGGTCTAGTAATAGGCAGTTTTTTATCGTTTCGTTTCTTCATCGAGAGCTGAACATCACAAAAAGTCTGTCGTTAACGAGTGGACGTCGAGTGTGGATAGATACCTTAATCACCATTTTGCTCCACATTCAACGAGACATTCGATAAATTATTAAACCGATATTGCATTATAATACACAATCAATTATTGAACCGAAATTTTACAATAGTTGATGTCACTCGAGTTTCAATACTTTCAACTAAAATGAAACATTTCACAAGCAGCACTAAGTGTTAATCAGCTAAATGCCTCTATGAAAAATGTGTTTCCTTCAGAACGAACACTACGACGATGTTGTTTATTAACTTTTTAATTACTCTTTCGATTTACATGTCCGAAAAACAGTTTTCTCCTCGATATTCGCTACGAAATTTGCTTCCAACTTCTGCACAACATTCACTATATTATAATAATTCTCAATAATAAACAGGTTGAATCGACCATTCTTGTTCACCGCAAAGTTTCTACTTGTCAAATAATATATGGCAATATAGCAAAGTTTGAATGGCGCGAAATGTAAAATTATTATTCTATTTTCATCAGCTGCTTCCCATTAAACCAATGGAAGAAACTGGAAAACTGGAAAACGCTTTGCGGCAGATTTCCTCGACGTGCGGCCGCCAGCTAGGAAGGCGGAAAATTATCCCCTGGAACTTCTCGGCCGTTGTTTTCCTTTCTCCCCCTCCCCCTTTTCTAGAACCATCTAATTTCCTAGTCCTCTTTCTCTTTCTCTTTGCAGGCCGCCGCGCTCACCGGTCCGATCCAGACACGGAGAGAACACTCGAGCGGGTCGGCTTTTCGTTTCGTGACCGTGTGCACGCGCCCGTACGTGATCGCCCCGTTTAAAAAGTTACTGATTCCGCGTCTGCCGGCCGCCGCGCCGTCCCGTGATAACGATAATAATAACAACGACACGGTAATACCGGCCAATTTTACGCGCGACATTATGCGCCCCGGCAGTTACGCGAGCCGAGCGACCCGCGACCATTCTATTACGTTGTTGCAGCCCGCTGCAGCGGTGCGCTTTGCGTGAAGAAACTTTCGAGGAATTTTTGCGCTGCGAGTAGCGCCGAATTATGCTAAACGCCTCGAGATTTCAGGCCGATACCCGACACACCGGCTGCTTATTTCGACAGCGGGGCCCGCTTTACTCATTTACTTCAATTTTCATTCATCTGGTGTCAACGGGCCAAATGCCCTTTTAATTCTTGTACAAAAATTCGACGTGATAACAACAACGATAACAATAGTATTAATAATAACAGTAATGGTGATAATAATAATAGTAATAATAATAGACTAATAATAAACATAGAAATAAAACGAATACGATTTTTATATTGCGAATCCTTGTGCAAACTAAAATTGTCCTGCATCAATAAAAATGATTTTCTTCGCTTAATAGTTCCAAAAAGTTGGAAATCGTGTAATAATGTTTGTAAATTCTCTGGATGCTTGCATTTCTCTGCATTTCATTGCTCCATGATGGCCATAAATGCATTAAATCCGCAGAGTCTACTGATTACGATGTACAAAGCAAATACAAACTAAACGACCGAGCTTCTGATAACATTATATAAATGATTTTTAAATTTATTAGAATCACTAATGAATATAAGAGCAATTCATATTCGCAGGATCAGTGCAGAGAAAACTCCAAAATGCTGTTGCATTCGTTCCGATGACTAAGAAAAGAAATAAATGTGCGCGTAGCTCCTGGAGCTTACAACAAGTGTCGAAAATTGTTGTTTCATAAAACTCCGCTCGACTCGGTTCTCGTAAGTACTGAAGATTGAATTCGGAAGTTCGGCCCCGAAGTCATCCGGCAGTGACCTATGCATGCCAGAAGTAGAAGCTTGGAGCGCGAACGTTGCTGTGCTTTTGTTGTTGCGGGACTGGCTTTTTTACGAAATTTCAACAGTCGAAACATCGGCAATTTGTCGAAAATCGGGAATTCGGTGTACCGAGGGTTTCTGGAAGCACTGTAAATACATGACCGTACGTCGGTCGGTGATAAAACGTTGATCGGCACGCGCGAAAAAGGGCGGAAACATTCGCGGCAGTCGGTCGAAACGCTGTTTTCGCGGAGCAAAAATAACAGGAAGGTATTTCGATTCCGAGCGGCCGCGTATTATCTTATTAAAAGAATGGCGGGCCCGGTCGGGTATCAAGCTCTTCCGATCTGCGGAATGTATTTGCCGATTGTTTTTTATTGCTGACATTACGTGTTCCGCCGTCCGCAAACATTTACGAGCCGTCGATATATGGAAATCACTGGCGCGCGAGCGTTTTTAATCGTTCGGGCTCTCTCGAACAATCCGATCGAGTTTTCGCTCGTTCCTGCGCCACACCGACGCACACCGCGTCGTTTATGTTAACAACGTCCGGAACAAAAATCAAAACTTCTGATCTAATAAATTTTCGACCGAAACGCCTTAATAATTTGTCAAATAAAATACGGAGATGCATCGATTTCCGTAACAAAATTACATGACTTCATAAAAAGTTCTTGTCGTCTTTATTTTTTATCGTATAAAAACTTTTAACGCAGATTTTTATTAATACAATTTTTGTTGTTTAGTAACTTTTGTCTGAAAGATTATTTTAGCTCGAGACCGGTTATGGTGGCATATTTTGTGAAACAACTCGGAAGTTGGCAATTTTTCGCAAAGTGTAGGAAAATAAATAATTATTTAATTTCGGGCGAATTATTATATTGCATATAAATATTACAAAATTTCTATATATTAATTGTGCAACTCCTGGCTACCATTTTTTATGAAGATTCCTCCGAAAAATTACCTTTCGTTCCTAAGACAATGCAAATATGTTGGCTTGCGAATATTTGCTCTGAGAACTCCCTCGAAATTAATCTCCTGCTGAATGCTTTGAACATTCTGTTGCAAAATATGATTATTTAGACAATTTAACGCGTCATACGCATAGTTTCGAATAGATACAAAGCGGTGATGTTTTTTAGCATTACCTATCGACGGCCCTATTGTGCGTCGCCCCCCTTCCTCCCGCGCGCGGTCTCGTCGCTCGCGGTTAAGAGGGCTCCGCGTTAAAAGTCACCGTTAAATTTTGATTTTCGAAATTTCCACGAGGGCGGGAATTACCGCCTAACGGCCGGCGAAAATTACCCAGCTGCACGTCGGTCGCGCGCCTCCGCGCGCGGTTCTTTTTATTTCGGTTTAATGGAAACTCACGATCATGCGGATTTACTGGACTGGCTCGAACGCGTTCTCCGCGGTCGCCGGGCTGGACAGGTCTTCCCGCGATTCTTCGGCTCGTTCGCGAAAACTCCCGAGTCACTTGACTTATGAATACGTAAGTCCGCTCCAGCTTTATCCGACGCGAAAAATTCGAAGCGCATGCCAGCTACTCCTGTCTCCTACGATCTCGCAGTTGACGTTGCACCATTGTTGCGAGTTCCACCGAGGATGGTACAAATGTGATTTGCGACTTGTGCATAGATGTTAGTCGGGAATCTTGGATTCTCATGCTAAACGCGGTATTTTCTGCACTTATTTCTACTCTTAGCAATTTCTGAACCTACCGAGCACTAGAAGCGATTCACGTACGTTACTCTATGAAGATGACGAAACCGAATTTGTTTAGACTTTCGACGTTCGTATTATAATGTATGCTTGAATCGACGAATTTATTCAATTGTTCCTACGAACGATTTGTTTATAATTCCAACAATTTCGAAGGAAATGTGAAATCGGTTACTTTGATTGGCTCGATAGGTTTAGCGTTAATTCTTCTGGCAAGCTTTACATTCTATTAAACACTTTTCTGCACAGTTTATAAACATTTTGTTGGTGCTACAGTTGCGTAATGATCAGCAGTGTAATTATATTGCAGCATAGTGTGGCAATGAAAATTGCGACTGCAGTTAGACCAGCTGTGAAAAGTGGGCCACGAAACTAGCAACTACACAAAGTATAGCATAGCGACACGTCCGTATATATAAATAAATAAATGAACTAAATTAAATTAAATGAAATTAGACTAAAGTAAAGGATTTAGCTCTCAAGCAACGCATACCGGATGCAACCTGAACACGTTCCTTCTTGGCGAGCCCGGCGTATACGTCCAACTTGAAAATTTAATTAACAAGCTAACGAGCTGCTGTCCCTAACGAGCAAATCGAAATCATGCGACCGCGATCGACATTGATCTGGCGTCGATCGCGTTGATCGATTCCGACATCGCGAATCTTCCCGAAATTGGACGGCGAGGTTCTCTAGCAGGAAGCATCCGACGATTTCGTTAATTTCGCATCGAATTTGATGCTGCTGGATCGTGAGAGAGTGGATGCTTCTCTCTCTCTCTCTCTCTCTCTCTCTCTCTCTCTCTCGGTGTTCCCTGAACCGGGTCTTCGACGGGCCAGCCTCCTCTCCGTGTTTCTCGTCGAAAGGAGCAGCCCAAAGCAGTAATTCGGCGGTGCAGAATGCAAAAGAGGAGTCACGGCGCGGCGAGGAAGAAGCCGGAGGAAACGCGAATAAAAGAAGAAGGCGACGATCGAGAAAAGGAAGAAAAGGGCTTCGGCTTGCTTTCGCTAAAGCAGAGGAGAAAGAACGAAAGAGAAAGAGCGCAGCCGGGAGTGTTCACGCGCGAGAAGGAGGAAAGAGAGAGAGAGAGAGAGAGAGAGAGAGAGAGAGAGAGAGAGATAGTAAGAGAGGGAGAGAGGGACGTAGGACGGTTGGTTGCGCGAGAAAGAGACGCGCCGGGGAGGAGGAGACGATTCTTTTGAGCCTCGGCCAAGTTTTGTGGCCTGTTGGCCGGCCGGCTCGTGGAATCCAGTCGCAGGCGATTTCTCGTCTCTGCGCCTTTTAACCGTAGTACGTGTCTCGCGTTCGTTCGTTCGCTGGTCGTTCGTTGGTTCGTTCGTTCGTCGGTTCGTTCGTGTGTACGCACGATTCTCTCTCGGGCATATGCCTGCGAGAGCGGATGAGATCGAAGGAGAGAGGGATCGAGCGATAGACGAGGAGAGAAGGGAGCGCGCGGGAGCGAGCGAGAGGGAAATCGAGGAGAGTGACGAGTAACGGAGCAAGAGAGGCGGCGAAAAAGTCTGTGGAGGATGCAAGGTGCAGATACGGCGAGGGGAGAGAAGAAGAAGCCGAGAGGACCGAGAGAGAAGAACGCGACGGGCAGGGAGGGAGGAGGGAACGAGAAACCGTACACGTTTATTACACGCTGTCCCTTGGATCGCGCTACAGCCGCTGGCAAGACGTTCCATTAACGTCGCTCGGTACCTACGCAATTATTATACTTCCTTGTACAGCGCGTTTAATCGCGTGCGGCACGGTTTTCTTAATCCACCGGACGTCGCGGTCGCTCCGGCCGCGTCGCGCGGCTCCCGCGACCACGACGCGACGCGACCGCAGCGAGCCTCGGACACTTCTAGAGCCTCGCTCGGATCGGCGCAGACGTCGCATTCTCGGTCGATCGCGAGTGCACGCGACGCACTCGACTGCGAGCGGATACGAGCGTTCGCGCGTGTACTCGCACTCGTAAATTTTCGCAAACGAGCGCGGGCCCGAAACAGTGGCGGAGAAACAGTGTGCACGCGGACACGGGGAAGAATGCGAGAGGCACCCGTTGCATATACCAATACAGTAATAAACGGACGCGGATGCAATTGACACGTTCATAAATAGAGGCGAAGACGGTCGACGCATCCGTGAATACAATTAAATACAGTTAACGCATTTAAATCTATGCAAACAGGCTCGGACAATCGTGCATGCACGCAAAGATGCTGAACGCACTCGTCGCTATATGCAAACACGCTGAGACGGTCGCACACGGTCGCAGCGGCGATCGGAGGTGCTTATAAATAGCTGCGGCATAAGCAACGCACTCCGAAATACAAGCAGAAGGCCTGCGACAATCGTAGACGAACGCGATCGCGATCGATGTATTCGCGAACGCTCGCGGAGCCTCGCGAGCACTCGAATGCTCGGAAACGCGCGGCCCGTTGCTCGCCGATCCGCGCAAACACACTCGAATGCTGAAAACTGCGCGCTCAAACATGCGTGAACACCGGCAAACACGGTGGATCCTAAATAGAGACGAGCATCGAAAGGCTCGTTAAACATACGCAAACACGCTTCATACTTACGGTTATGCTCGGGCGCAGTCGAACAGGCAAACAGGGGGAAACGGAGGGAAACGCGTTGAAATCTAGCGGGAAGGAGGGGACGGAGATAGACTATCTCGTGGAATCGTTCGCGGAAACGGCGCTCGAGCCGACATCGACGACGACGTTTCTCCTCGGCGCGCTTCGAATCGGAACTCGGAACGCGTTTCGTTCGGTCGGACCGGTGCTGCTGGCTCTCGGCCGCCGCGGACGCGGCGATGTCGCGTTACGTGCAGTGTCCTCCCGGCTCCCTCGAGCCGTTGCCGCGAGTTTGCGACCAGACGCCGCCGATACGATCCGCTGCATCGTTGCATGTGCACCGGCAACCGCTTCTCGGTAATTCTCTCCTACGGATTATTGCGTACCGCACGGCTCCGCTCGACTCCGCTCTGCTCCGCTCTGCTCCTCCTCTCCGCGCCAGTGTTTAAGTTCTCGTTACTCTGTGTGCTCCGTATCTGTGCTCCTCGCCGCCCGCGGCTGCCTCCGCGTATCTGTGAGTGATCGTGTCCGTCCGCCGCGTCTCTCTGCGACTGCGCTCGCGTGTGCGTGCGCGTGTGCGTGTGCATCGGTGCGCCTGCCGCCGCTGCGTGCACCTAGCTCGCGGGATTTTGAATCGCCGCTAATTGCTGTCTCCCTGGAAACCGGTGCTCCGAATACTCTGCTGTCCTTATTCTCGAGGAGACAGGCGGATCATGAGAGCGGCCGGACGATCGGGATTGGATATCGTCGGTAACAAGGTAACGGCGAAACCGAGCCAGACTTCGTTACCTCGCGTCCGGATTTTCCTCCTCGCGGTATTCCGAAGCCGATATACGAGCGGCGACGGGAAATCGGCGATCGGTTACCTGGCCGGTTTTTCTCTGATACCGAGGTAATGAGTCAGAGCGAGTGCCTCTCGATGCCTCTTGGTATTTTGAACGTGTCATTCCGATCGAGCAGTCGCGGAAATGAAAACTGTATTTGCCGTTCGGTATGGAAATCTTCCTTGCTTTCACAAATGTTGATGCACGCTTTTCTCATTTCTTGAAAAGCGTTGTCTAGAGATCTACAATAGTTACAACGAAGACCCCCTTATCTGTAGCTTTATTTTTATAATGTCCTGATATCAAAATATTCTATTATCTAGAAATTTCATTCAAGTTCTTTGCTAGGCGATAATGCGTCGATAATGTATCGTAAAGGTGTTCTCCAGCGTATTTGTTTTTGCAACGCAATACTCTTAATGCTAAACCTACCGAGCACTACAGGTAACTAACCTATATTGTTTTAGAACGACGTAAAGACTGTGTCACTGACTCTATTACGAAATTTCTTCAATATGTTTCTATGAAAGAAACTCTATTATTTCATACTGAAATAAAAATGATGAAAACCGGTCATTTTGGCCGGCTCCGTAGATTTAACATTAATGTAATTTACCATCTGGTTGATACACTGTATTTGTATTATTTGGTACGATATTTTCGTAGAGTACATTTTCCTGTTTATGCGAATATCAGGCGAGATTCCAGGTGCTAAAGAAAGGAAAAGAACGTTCTATGGGGATAATGGCATTCGTATTGTCAAAGAATTATAGCCCTTTTGAAAAGAGAGTTGTTGTAACATCGTGTTAGATCTTCGCGCATCTGGTCGTTGATCGGGAGTTTCGAAGCAAATTAGCTGGATGCGTACCTAATTGCCACTGGCTGCGGACGTTTATACATGTTTTCGTTTTTGCCGCGAACTCTCGTGAACCTGTAATAAACCAGAGCTTAATGCACGGTATTAATCGTTTTAATTGGTTAAAGACCGCGCGAGAAAGAAAGAAATTCCAGCGGAGCGACTATTTTATTCTCTTCTAACGATCTTTGGAGGCCATAACCGCTGCGAGTTACGCAGTCTAATAAGTGCGTTAAGCCTGGCGCAGTTGAAAAGGAATTCGAAATTGCTGGGGGGTTAAAATTCTGGCGAGTTATCGGATCGAATTCCAATTTGTTGGGCATTTAGGTAGACAAAGCGTCCGATCTCCGATTTCTAATGGCGACGGTAACGAACGATTGAAAATTATAGGGAACCGTTTAAGGACTTCCCGGCATTAGCGAGATTTTCCCTCCCCGCTCTGTAATTCCTCCGAAACGGAGGGAGATAATGTCGAACTTATATCGAGGTAACGTGTACCGCGAGAATACTCGGCCAGACTCGCTGAAACTGGGTGAATTTCCATTACACGAACTTTCCAGTTATCCGAACCATCTTGTCCTTCGGCAACTTCGTATAAATGGAGTTCCACTGTACTCCGAATTTTATATTCGTTGAGCGCGACTCAGTTAACACATCGGCGCTCGATTATGCCAGCTTTCGGACTCGCAGCCATTTTTCTGTCTCCAAATAAATTAAATCTACTTTTCTTTATCGCTAACATTCAGCGGAATAAGCCATACTTTCCTCATTGGAAGAAGCAGGAAGCGTTATCGTTTATTAACAAGCGTATTGTTTACTAACTAAATTTATTGTTAAGATAATTTAGAGTTCGCTTAATTCATAGTCACTCTATCATTTACATTGCTCGCCATTTAACGTCCTGTCATCCACAAATTATATTTTAAGACACGAGTGAAAATTTTCGAAAATTTCGCTTCTGTCGTAGAATCTACCGAGATTCAAATTGATTAAAATGATTTTGCAACAAATAAACTGGACGAATGAATCCTTGATAAGCTGGATAACTGGATGAACCGATCCTAGTGCAGATTAAAGGTTCCTCTGTTATCGATAATTTGAATAAGTCAACGTCCTATAAATTCTTCTAATTTGTCCACTTTACTAAATTCTACCTACTTAACTCTACCTGAAATGCGTGGGATCCGCTTTTCTAACGGACGTATCCAGGTCATCGTCGTTTCAAAAACTCCGTGGACTATCGAGAGCCCTGACTCACCAGTGGATAGCCAAAAGATTGCACGATCTCCTCGGGGGTTAAAAACAAGAGCAAGATGCCGAAGTAAAATTTCGCAGTGCATCGGATGCACTTCGAGGCCCCGCTGGAGCAATAAGGATGTAAGTGGCTGCGCGCCGGGGCCAAACAACGATACGGGGCGGTGTTTTTTTTGGCGAATCGGCGGTTTGGCTTCGGGCCGGAGCGGCGCGGCGCGTTGTCGCGAAGATTCATGCGGGCGCACGGTCGAAAACAAGTTTCGATCGGGCTGCAATTCGAATTTAAATTGGCGAAGTCGAGTGCGCGCTTAGCGCCGCCGCTCGTTACGAAACTTCGTTACTGCCGAGTATTTTCAACCCCGAAGATTTCGATGGCCCCAGGGCGAATCCATTAAAGGTAAAAGCTTCTCGTTTACATCTGCCGTTCTCCCCGCGTCTACCCTCTCTCTTTCTTTCTTTCCTGCTCTCAGAAATCCTTCGGAGCCAAATATCTCTCTCTCTCTCTCTCTCTCTCTCTCGCCCTCTTTTTTCTCTCGCGCACAGGATGTTCCGATTCTTTCGAAACGTCAGCTGGTTAGCGAAGGAAGCATTGGTTACTCGAATGCACCGTCCATGTGTTGCCCTGGGTGGATGAACGGAATACCCGACACTTCTCGCGGAATTGAACTGCGTACGGCCTGGTGATTAGCATCTAGAAACATTGAGTTTAGTTGTTTCCGCGATTGCAGCATCGCGAAAACAAACAATGAACAAACGAATCGGTTCTTCGAACTGCTTTCCGATTTTTTACACCTTGTCGGTGCACCGACTTAGCTTCCATAGCTTTTCGAATTTTATATAATATAGAAGAGTGGAATAATTTACTGTGGTATAGTCAATTAACTTGCTTTTCGTTTATTTTCGAGCATGATCAACTTTATACTTATCGTACAAGACGTATCAAATGTTTTTATTTTAATTAAATGAATTATTTATTTGTTAAACTGGAATATGTAAAAGGCTGAAGTTCTTAAAATGAAAATCTTAAAAGGAGTATACTTAGGTTTAACATCAGATTTACAAAACCCGTCGAAACGACGGGTAAATCAATTTTTGTAATTTTCGAATATTCAGATTGTAAAGATACATTTGTGAGCGATTTCTTCAATGTTAGACGTGTTCCTTTCGACAAATCCGACACTAACACTCATTAAAGATCAGAATAAGTCTCTTATTGTTACGTTTATAATCGAATATTGAATCTCTGCTTTTACTACTCCGTAAATCCAGCGAATGAATAAATAATCAATAATTAATCCGAATCTGCTGCGACGGCATCTTATTCTGTCATCACGAGCTACCTTTATATTGTGCATTTTATTTAGATCCCATAACGTGAAAATAATTGGTAGATTAAATGTTTTAAATTTAAATGATTCTCGATAAAAAATTTGGAAATAGATTCTTGGATCTGCATAAATATTCCCGTCCTGCAATGTTTCAATAATATGAATAGACCGTGGCGGCTCATGCAAGAATTAGATCGGAGACACAGATATTTTTAAATCGTCGCAGTTCCTGCGACTATCGCTGTATTTTCCGCATAGACGCCGGATTATTAGATTGGATCTGCGGAGTCACTGAACAGGAAACCACCATTTTTGGAAATAGCTCGCCGAGTTGTTCGCCGGTATAAATAGATACGATCGATACGAGTGGCAGAGTGATTTCTCAGTCATCTTTTCTACGGTTATTTGTATGCGACGCTGTTCCATTCAACCGAGTCCATTAAATGGTCAGACGTGTCTCCGAGGTGTCGATGTTGACAGTATATTTTTGAACGAGCAAGAATCTCGACGCGATGCCTGTAAATCAAACTTTAGCGATGTCACGATGTTACTGATCTTTTTGTAGAATAAAATTAAAACATCTAGAAATCTATTTCTATGTTTCGAATACTTTATTCACCACTGCAAACATATCGCTGTTCTAATTCAATATTGAAATATGTCCAAAAAATGTATTTCGAAGAAAAAGGCATTTAAGGTTTTATTTCCCCAATAAAAATTTGGTTTTCAAAGATAATGAAATATTATTTTCACTAAGTTTTGTACTAATATATATTGAAAAAAATAAAATAAAATCTATATAAATATAGATGTTTTAATATGTCAATATTTCTTTAGATACAGCGATATCCCGAATATCTGTAGAAATTTATAAAATTTATAATTAAACGGTGAGCTTTAAAAATAAATGATTCTGCTATAAACGAATAATGACCTGCAAAAGTAAACGTTTCTACCATAAAAGTATGAGACACCGCGAATTATATTTACGACACGCTGGGTCGCAAAATTAATGAAGAACATTTCGAAGACATCGACTTTCGAAACGAGCCACGTCCACCGGAAATAAAATCTTCACGATCTCGCGCTTTTGATTACACTCGCGGAATAGGTTGCAACGTCCAAAATTTACTGTCCCGGGGGAAGGAATTACGCCGAAAGTCATCTCGGCAGGGATTAAACTGTATAAAGATTAGGAGATCGTACTCGGATTTTGACCTATTTTGGAGACCCGGCATAAGGAGATTGGGAATTTCCGTGGAACGGCCCTATAAAAAGTTTATGCGGGTCTCCCGTCAAGATTATATAAAAATAAGGAAGAACAGGGTCGTGGGAGAGTTCCATTACCTAGTCAGCTTGGTTCCGAACAAACGAGAAACTCCCTGACAAATCCGATGATCGGTGCCTCGCGCTATAAACGATTCTCCGCTTTTAACGAGAAATATGCTTTACAAACAGCCTGCGAATCGTTACGTCTTGGAACAATTTCCTGTATCGGCTTCAACGAACGAAATTGAAAATCTGTTCTCAAACATTGTTCCTGATTTTACTTCCTAATGTCGGTCATGGCTGTACAAAATCCACAGACCATGAGTGGCTAACGCTTCGACTGCAATGAGAAGATCCTAAAAATTTCGTAATTAGCCATCGGACTTAAAATTAAAGTATTTTATTTGATCAAAATGAAATTCAGAATTCGCATGACGTCGATTACATTTCTGACATTCATACTAATATAATTGTGTCCTACTAAAATTGGGAAGATATAATAGATTGGCGGGAAAATTAATTTACGAGTCCGAGTAAACAATGCTGTCACCCACATGTAAGTAAAAATTGTGTAAAAATTCTACGGTTCGGACAAACTTACGAGATCGACCTTCGGCCAGCATTTCGGGCCAAGTGGCGAACGGTGCGTCGCGGAACTTGCACGAACAATGACGGCGCCGCTTGAAATTCATCGAGGAAATCGGAACGTATGTCCTGACAATGGGGGCGCGGGCTCCGAAGCGAAGGCGAGAAATCGCCGATCGCGCGCGGCTCAACGGGGACAAAAACGCGATGAAAGAATGGCGGACAATGCGGAAACGCAACATGGGGAGTCGGGCTTAAGTGCAGCTGCGAGTCGAGCCGGCAAGAAGAGAAAGAGAGAGAGAGAGAGAGAGAGAGAGAGAAAGAGAGAGAGAGAGAGAGAACTGCTCTCGTAATCGCACGAGAACGTGTACATGGACGGATCGGAGAACGCCACCATCTTGCACGCTCTCGCAATGACCTTTTCCCGCGGTCCGAGCAAGTTGCGTAGATCACGCGCTGCTGCGATCTCGATCCTCGCACCTGTGCCATCGTCTTCCTAAAGAAATTCAACGTTGATCCACAATAAAACTGTCAGAACCTGACAAATCGAAACAGTTGGCTTTGTATCAGGTTTCTAAAATTGCTTTTTAGCAATATTCGGGATGATTCGAGAGTTTGTTCATTCATCTGTAATTAATAGATTGTAGATCGTTACGTAAAATAAAAACTTGCAACAAACAGGAATAAGATAGAAATTTCGTTCATTCTTTAATATTTTTATTGAGTAGTTAATAAGATGTAGATAATCGTAAATTCTCTTCGTCTCTGTACTGATTCAAATTTTGCCAAGCTGTATTTATCAAAAATGCATAAAATCCGCTGTCTATTAATTAACAGACAGCGGATCTTTATTTATTAATTATTTATTAATTAAACGAAGGTGAAATACCCTTCAGATTCCAGTGCAAGTTATACAAAATAAAAGTTATTTCAGAAAATAGTTCACAGATGCCCTAAAATTCGTGTCCTACTCTCATTGTTTTAAATTTTGCCTAATCACTTCTATTCTGAATGCATGAAATCTGCACGTCAGTAATTAATATGCAACAGTTGCAGCAGTAATAGGTATCTCGTGGTTTTTGTGGTGAATTAAAATCACATGTCGCACTGAGCTGACGTTTATTCTGATTGGGAATCGGTATATTTCTTGCCGACGAATGACGCTTGTGCTGATTTTCACGCGGACTTTTACACAGTATAGGTAGATTTTGAAAAACTAGAACATTTCTTGTCGCAAACGAAGAATAAAAACGCTGCTAGATTTGTTCAATGTGTTAACACGTGTTACGCTTGTACCAGTAGCTGTCGCAGCAGTAGCATAAATTCAGCAGAAATATCGTAGAATTTCATTGAACTGCGAAACTTTACAATTCCGACTGCGATTGCGCTCCATCTAAACTCTGTTTTAGAATCTCTAAAACATTTTTACCAATATTAGCCGGGTGTTTCGTAAAAATCACGCGCGAGGAAAGCCGTTCGCCATCAACTGGAAGATTTCCCATATATTTCCAGCCAGCGCGCGTTTTCCTGCACATTACGATCCGGCACACGCAACGCTCGCATAAAGATTCGCAGTCTAATCACGGCGGCTCGAATCGCAGGTGAAATTTCTCTTAAATCGGCGGAACGACGTGTACGATTCGCAGGGGCACGTTCATCCAGAAAATCGATGTCGTTTCCGGGGTGTGGGCCTCTCCCGCGATCTGCATGCGGATCCGGCTCTCCTGTTCACCGTTCACCGTTCACTGTCATCGTTAGCACGAACAACGAAGGAAACTTGCGCCACCAGCGCAATGCACCGCGTGCACCGTCGCGCTATGCACCGGGAAAGCAGAGCCGTGCCGTGCCATGCCGGCTCGGCTCGGCTCGGCGATGTTGTGTTGTGGCGTGCATGCACGGCCCTCTCTACCGTGTAATCTCTCGAGTATCTCTGCGTTTCGCGCCGCAAGAAAACTCGCAACGGTAATCGCGTACCTGCAGTTTTATGAACCCGCGTGCACCGTCGCGCCGCGCCGTTTACGAGGTCCCCGCGCGAACGGAAATCACGCCGCGGGGCCTCCCGATCGATCGGCGATGCATCCAGCGAGATTGCTCGGCCGGCCACCCCATTTTCTTGCTCGGAGAGCTCCCGACTTCGCGTACTGGTTAAATACTATTCCAGTTTCTTCGCCAATCTATCCGGATACCACGAAATTTGGGGGAGAGTCAAAAGCTGTTTAGATTTTTATACAGTGACTCGGGCACCTTTAAAACGCAATATGTTTTTTGGAACTCGACTAAACGACTTGAATTCTTTTTTAGATGATAGAGGGACCAGTCTACTACACCATAACTAGAATGCTTCTCTTTTAAATTTTGCTATTGCTTAGTATGACGAAAGAAAATCAAAAGTTCTCATTTTTTTAACTTTCTTATCCGAGCGTTTCACTTTTATTATTTTAAATATACTGAAATTATAAAGTTGCTTTCATTGGAAATTATTGAATATGTTTCTTTATTCGGACACACGTTATTATAAAAATTGAGAGATATTTAAATAAATCAAATTTGATCATATGTAGAAGATAACACGCTTAATGAACTTTTTGACTTTGGCACGTTTAGTGTTAAAATTTGATCGAAATAGGTTAACCTTGATAACAATGTAAAGATTAAAGATCGCAAAAATCGCGGTTTTCCCACGTTTTTTGACGCTTTCGATCAATAAGCGTGAGAAATCTGCAGTTTCTAAAACCTCCGAACATCATCTGGATGTGAAAAAACTGACCGAGGAGTAAATTAATTGAGGAAACGAAGTAGAAACGACATCCAAAGCCAGCGGCTGTCATAAATGCGTAGAGCGAGTCCCTAACTCCCAGGCAGAGAACTTTATAGAACTTCTTAGCACAAGACACCGTTATTCTTTGGCGACAACGCCGCCGCGGCGCGCAGCGAGAAAGCGTTAGGTGCACGCGGTGCCCGCGTCGCGGAAGTCGCAGCGTGTCTCGTCGACTGGTTTTGTTGTCTCTGGGACGCGCGATGTCTCGTCACGGCTCGGCAAGGTGGACGGTGGCTGGCTGGCTGGCTGGCTCTCGGTTAGATTTCTTCGACTTGGTTTCCAGCGACTCGTTTTCTCTGCGAGTGCTCGGGTCGCGGGGTTTCTCGAACGCGTCGCGATTCAGCGAATAACGCCTCGGTTCTGATAACGAGCACTGCGAGCGCGCTGACGTCACGCGGAACGCCAACATCAGCTGTGTTCCCGCGGACAGCTGCCTGTTGTATTGTTGCTCGGCACTCGCATAACAATCGCCAGAGTGTGCCTCCCTCTATGGCTCTATCCCTCTCTCTCTCTCTCTACCTCTCTCGCTCCCCTCTCTCCTTTCTAGCTATAACTGTAGCAAGTTCACTCGGTCCGAAATAGTCGAAATTGTCGGGATTCCTGATCATTTGGGAATGTTAATTAAATGGCACGGTGCAATCGTTCGTACGGCGCTTTTTTTAAAGGAAAACGCAACTTTTCTGCTTAGGTTTATCTCACTGTGTGCAACTTTGATTGTATTTAAAGTTTGATTTTATTTAATTTTATTTAATTTTATCCAATTTTATTTAATTTTATTTAATTTTTTTATACATACAGCTAAAAAAATCCCTTTTTACAATAAGAACTAAAATACTAATACGAACAGAGAATTAGCGACATAGGAGTTTAAGTAAACAGTTCATGTAAATTCATTTTAACTCTTTGCCTATTTTATCACTGTCTCATTAGAAAGTAAGAGAATTGTAGATTTATTTAAAATTTTTATCCGAAGGTTTATATTCATATTTTATTTCAATTCACATATTTTAAATACATATATTTTTGTGTGAACGTGGAAACAAGTCACATTTGGTTTTTCATAGAATATATTGTTCTCACGAGTTTGAGAAAACTAGGTCCCAGAGAACAATATATCTAATGTGTATCATTGTTCCATCCGTTTTGTAACTTGGAAACATCGCTTGTATTCTAGCAGTAACTGGTGTTTGCCTATAATCTCATGTAAACTGTTCGTTACACGATAATCGGGTTAATAGAAAACAATTATTGTCGCATGATCGTTGATATTTGCCGGTACAAATAGCTCGGGAATGTACAAGTAGAATCAGTCGGCAATGAACGGCCACATCGATGCGGCTGCAATAAATCCGCAGCAAAAATACTGCAAGTAGAGACGGTCGGTAAAGGACAGACACGCCGACGCAGTCGTAATAAATACACAAAATAAATACTCGGTAAATTTACAAGTAGAAACATCGAGCCATCAGTGGACGCAACGTGAATTTACAGAATCGATTTTTGGAGAATCCCATGTACAACAATATCCACGTATATTATTCAAATTCATTCATTATTCCTTATTTACTTCTTAAATTCTTATTTACATTTAAATACGATTCAACTTCATTCGGAACAGCGAAAACTGTGCGAAAAATATTTTTCAACTAATATTAATCAACTGTCGAAAAACTGCTCTTTCTCTACCTTAATATTAGTTTAAAAATATAGAAAAATATAGAATGATCATAATATTTTTTTTCAGACTTAATATTAGTTAACAATACGTTTCGTACAGTTTATCACTGTTCGAAATGAAATCGGATCGTACTTACCAACAGATTTAATAGGAATTAAACGCACCTGCATTACCGTGACGTTGCAGTTAATTCGAGTACGCGTGAAAATTTTGTATTACGCTGTCTTGGAAATGCAACATTTTTTTCGTAAAATATAGGATATGCTTTTGTGGCACGTTCGCCGGAGAATTTAATAAGGATGGAATGTATCCACATTTCGGCGCAACCGTAATGAAATACAGTACGCATTCGACATTTTACCATATGCCTCTCGGAATATAAAATTGTCCTTCGAACGCGCCGAAATATTCCATTTCCCGATCTCCTTCCGCGGGTCCATCTTGTCAACGGCGACAGTGCTCGAAATTTATTCATACGAAGTTTATTTATGGATCGCATTTATTTATGGCCGCGGCCACCATAACGCGAGCTTACGCTGAATTATGGTCGCCGGGATCGCAGAAACCCGGATTTTTCCATGGAACCTGTGGCGGCCGGCGTAATTGTTAACGCACGAACATTTACGTTTGTTGAATTTATTTATCCGCCGCCGCCGACAACAGGTGTATATGCATAAATCGCTGCGAGAGCCGCGTGCTAGCGAAAGGGGAGGATTTATATAAGTTATACAAATAGAACGGAGTGTCGGTAGTGCAGGGCGCTCCGTAAATTTACATTTATTTAATATCGAATACATCCCCGGTCGCGTGGAAATCTGCATATTAATATTTGCCGTCGTGTCGGTGCTCGTCCGGCTGTTTTATCGCGTGTATTAACGGCTCGGGGCCGCGCCGTTAAAGAACTCCGAGTCGCCGATAATCGAGATGTTGTAATTCCGAGTGAATTCGGTGTTTTCGTTGTCAGCCGGCTCGCTTTCCGGTAAATATGCACCCTCTGATCAAGTAGACTCTCATCCGATTTGATTTTTCGATCGAGTGTCACGCGAAATCGTGCCACCTTCCGTCGCTTAACTAGTCGCGATTTATCGATCGATCGTTTTACGAAGCCTCTATATCGTAGAGTCTACGAGATTACCGCTGTTGGATCGAGGAGACGTCGAAAGATGATGCGGGAAAAAAACGTGGAACAGATCAGTTGATTTCGTATCGATGCCAGGTTTGAGAAACTATCTGAAATTATAAACGGAAACTTTAGTCTTAATACACGTCAGTCGCATCTAGAAAACGCTGGACTATTCTCCGCCGCGAGCATCGTCGAACGCTGTACGGTCAATGCAATTGCATTAATAGGATCATTAACAATTTAGATAAGAATTCTCGTTCACTTGACTTCTCTCTTCCTTGTTCTAGTTTTAGATAGAACCCGGAAAAATTTTTTGTCGCGTGCTTGCTGAATATTTCTATATTTAGCCGTATATGAATAAATTCGGATTCAAAATAGCACGCGATAAGTAAATCGAGGGGATCAGAGTTCGACATATTTTGTTCGACCAACGAATAAAATTGTACTCGAAGAATTTATTCGATGTATTATCCGAATGAAATTTTATTCGAGCAATTTATTCACGATATTTATTCAACCGAAATTTTGTTCGATATATTATACGAATGAAATTTTATTCGAAGAATTTGTTCGAAATATCACGAACAAAATGTTGCTCGAAATATTTCCCGTATGAAGTGTTACATGCGTAATATTACGCGAATAAAATGTTATTCGTAAAATTTGCTCGATCTGTTATCCGAATGAAATTTTATTCGACGAATTTACTCGAAAAATTTGTCCGAAACGCGCCGACTCTGCCATTGGCTACACAATGAGAGCTGAGAAATCAATCAGCGCAAGTCCTAGTGCTATCTACCTCGTTTCCGATGCTCGCGACTTCCTCCGATCTATCCGCGACAGATTTCTAAAAGAAAATGCAACGGCATCGCAACCTCGGATCGATAGATCCTCGAACGGCAGTTCGAATTGCACGGTGGAATTGCAGGAAACGGCACGAAAGGTCCAACGTATCCGCGTTAATTCAACGAGCTGTCGTTAGCTCGTTGACCGGCGCGAGATCCAGAGGCCGGGGGACAGAGAGTTAACATTTCACTCTGCCGAGAGTTATTATTTCAGGCGGAGGGGGAGGGCGAGGGTGCTCGAAGACGGTAGATCCACAAAGGGAAGAGCGGAGCGCGCGATTAAAGCGCCGCTCCCATTTTCTTTCCTCTGCTGGCCGCGAATCGATTACCGGCTGAAAGGCGCCATTGAGGACGCGATTCGTCGACGTGGTCGTCGTCGCGACGCGACGCGCTCTGCGACCGAACTTATGGCGATCGAGAATCTGCGGCACTGCGACTGCATTCTCGCGAATTTCTTGGAAGATCTTTATGACGCTGTCTTTTCGTTCTGTTTGTTTAAATAGTATTCTAACGCTTCTTCGGTACTGGACATTCCTGTGTTTTTACACAAAGCCAAAGAAATTCGGACATTGCGAACGAAACTGCATAGTAGAAGCTCATTGCATCGAGACATTTGACGCATTCCCGACGGAAATGTATAAGTGAAATTTAAAATCGGCAGATTGAAATAGATTTCAAATAGACAGATTAAAATAGACGGATCAAATGGACTGATTAAAATAGAAAGTTTAAAATAAACATATTTAACGAAATTCTGGCTAATGTTTGCTGCAAAGGAGGAAGGATACTTTTATTTCAGTCCAAAAATTTAAGCAGTAACAACAGTTATTTTCTATTAATTTATAAAAGTAACAATAAGTCATTTATACCGATTTCTAGATTATATTATTCTAACGTTTGCTGAAAGTAACACGTATATCAAATAAGTAACTTAATATAAGTAAATATAAAAGATCTTTTCAATCTGAATAATCGGAAATTGAGAAATTACCGAACCTCCATTTTGACGGGCTTCGTAAACCTAGCGTTAAAGTACAATTTTTCAGAATCATGAATTAAAATTCTGAGTTAATAACCTAGTTCCACTAACTCTCAGCGACAATCGAGACTTTCTGCTGACAATGAACATCGATCACAAGAAAACGAAAGCTACGTAGGATTGTCTTTAATATCGATGGTCGAAAATCGATTCCTGGTTACTGCCGGGTCGTTTCGTTTTAGCTTGCGACGCAGATTTCGAGAAGCGACCACGAGGCGTAACGTCAAGCTCGCCGGAGCGAGGAGAGAACGCGGAACGCCGAAAAAAAAGGAAGGGAACGATATCCGGGTCGGTTGCTTGGTTCGATTGTTAGTCGATGGTCGCCCGGAGAAACTCGATGTTTAACAAAGTGTAGTCGAGGAGCAGTTAATAACCGGCAGTGACAAGGGAGAAGATAGAAAGAGAGAGAGAGAGAGAGAGAGAGAGAGAGAGAGAGAGAGAGAAAGAGAGAGGGAGAGAGAGAGAGATGGAAATTCGCAGCGTAATTCCACGCCGACTCTATTTCCGTCCCCTCGAGCGCCATAGCTTCCACTCTTTTGAGCGTAGAACACTTGAAAAATTATTTTTTTTAATTATATACCGCCCGACTCGACGCCGAGGAGCACTAAACACGCGATTGTTCTTCACCGTGCCTCGTTGCGCTTCTCTGTTCCTCCTCCTCGTTCCCCCTCTCTCTCTTTCTTTCTTGTCGTCTCCCTTGCTCTCCTTTTTTCCAAATTAGTCGTGGAACGTCGCGCGTGATTTTCGAGCCGCATCTCGGCTCCGAAAAATCGTGGAAATGCACCGCGCGGCGAGAACGCGAGTGTTTACTGTCCCGTCTCGTCACTGTAATTTTATGGTTTAATGGGGATCGCTTCCGAGCATTGTACCGTATTGTTATCTGTTGCTTTCGACATTTCTACCGTAGAACGCGACGTCGGCGTTCGAAATATCGAGCACGGACAATATTTTCGGAACGAGGAAACATTTTTAATAAGCTTGTTGCACCTTTAGTAACACGCTGCACGTTGGGAACGTCGGCTGACTCGATAACTTTCTCGACAATAGCTTCTTCCGTCGTTCGATCAATCTTTAACGCGTCGTTTCTCGATTTAAAACATTGAAAATGTTAATCTTATATCGTACAGTTTTAAATAATGCGGATACATGAATACTTTAAATATCGGTCTGCAAATTTTATGCAGAGCTGCAACGTTTATGGATCTGCTCCAAAAATGACTGCACCATTCTTCTAACGATTAATTCAACGATAAGTTGCAAAATATTACTGATAATTAGACGCGGATCTTTTCGAAAAATAAAAATTGTCTGTGTTGTTGCAAATATAGGAGCGATGTAAAGGTTCCATTTTTTCTTAATAATTTTAGTAAGTTGAAAATAACTTATTATTAAGTGGTTTTAATCTTTCAACTGTTTGCCACTCCAAATACTCATTTTTATCATAAGTGCATAAAACCCGCAGTCTACTAATAATACATAATGCGTACAAAGCAGTGCTCCTACGTTTAAACTATTATGTACAGAAAGGGCTTCCAGTCTATTTACTAATAAATAATAATAACAATAATAATGACAGTAATAATAATATTATTTACCAAAGCGAGCTTTCCCTCTATTTTACAAAGACGCCGCAGTGACAAACGCACAAGAAATTCTCGCACTGTAACAACTATTTTTCCGCAGTCCCAAAAATGCAATTTTCGAGCTTGCATAGGACGCCTCGGAGCCGAGAGTGATTTTTAACTCTCGTTGCCGGGTAAACGTATCGAATCCCGAATCGTCGCAGCGGAGTACAGTAATATTTCCCCTCGACTTCTCCCCGCCGACCGTCCTCCCGAAGAACGAGAAACAGAGGGCGGATAAAGACGAACAGAGATAAAGATGAGACCGAGATAGACGGAAAGAGAAAGAGAGAAAGAGAGAGAGAGAGAGAGAGATGCGCCCGACTAAATTCGTTACGGCACGCCACGGCGTGTCGTTCCTCTTTCGAGCGGCTCCCAGTTGGGTAGAAAGTCGACAGGGGCTATATGAAAAATGTCGAGACCGGAGGAAAGATCGTTATATGGAAAGGATCGCGAGGCGACAGCTGCCCGGAGGCTTTGCCAGAGCCAGTCCTCGTTCCACGATCGAACCAACCAACGAACGAACGAACGCGCGCCTCGCCGCGCGCCAGAGAAAGAGAGAGGTCGGCCCACGCCGGATCACTGACGTCATGCCCCTTTAAAATCGAGACCACGACGACGAGGACGACGATTCGCCCGCGTTTGCTGCGACAAACACCGATTTTACGGGCCGGCATTCTCCACCACCCGCCTCGTTGCTTTTCTTAATCAACTCGCAATCTGATTCCGCCTCGAAATCGTTCGCCCAACCAGGCACATGCTCCCGTGCCCCACGAGACCCTAAACTCCTCGCAAACAACCAGACACCGGTCTACATCCTACTCTGTGCTATTTCGAATTTTTTAGTCCGCCGTGTAACATGTTCGACAATCTATGAGGTCTCAAACTCTCAACACACCGGTGGTTTCACGCTTTCGCGACAAAAGCGAGTGAAATACGGAGTAGGAAATCCGTCGGTGTTATTTTAGTCGGACAAGTCGACTACGATTGAGCCGTTTAAAGCAAAAGCGATCGTGAGCGAACTTTTCCCTAGGTTTATTCGATATTATTGAGTGTTATATAATATTAGTGTTATCTAACGCTACTATTTAATGTTGTTATATTATAAAATATTTTTTAATTCAACACTCTGCTGTCACACTGAGTCGGAATGACCTACATCTGTTTCGAAAAAGTGAAATTTGCAATTAATTCGATATACTTGGACGAGTGATGTCGAGTTGTAAATTATATTCTCAAATATATTCGGGTCACTGTGCTATTGCTAGTTTCTGAGTGACAGTTGTTTGAAAATTGTATGACATCCGTGCTTCGCGTAAGAAGTATGACAGCGGAATGTTAATATTCGATTTGATTCCTTTTAATTATTTTGAATTATTTAAGTTACAGCTTGAAACTGCCTTACTTAAAACAATCGTAATCCATTATCCACAAGTTATCTTTCTCAATTACATCGATTTACTCCATTTCTGCTTTTAACGGCTCAATTCAAGGATTTAGGATTTTCCTGTACATCGTCACGGCACTTCACCTCTTCGCCGTCATATTTGGGTCCCTATTAATTCAGAACAAGTCTCGGACCAATTATCATCTCGATTGTCGCAACTCCGACAGGACATTTCTACCTCGCGTGGAACATGTTTCCGCAAGACAAGCGAGCTGGTGCGCAAACAATTTCACTCGCTCCGCAGATAGTATTCTCTCATTGGTTTTACCTGTCGCAGGCGAAGAAATCATAACGAAAGCAACTGCGCGGAACCTGTCGATCAAGGTGACGCGGACGAACTTTCTTTGAATTTTTCGCAGACTCCAGCTAGCTTTCCGATGAAAAGTCGCGCCGTTGGATCGCGGAAACTCGCCGAGCGAAATCGTCGAGTGCGATCCCAGCCGAGCCGATCGACGCGCGAGCGGCTCGCGAAGCGATGCTTTTGAATAATTACGCGTCGGTTGCACAACGCGGCTGGAAATATCGTGGATGCAGCCGGTGAATCGTGATCAAGCGCGGCGCTCTCGCAAGCCACGACACGAAACCGGCGAGTCCGCGTCTCCCACGTAGCTGCCGGGAATCAATAAGTTCCTGAACTTCCAGGAACAAATCATCCGCGTGTACCGGACGGCTCAAAAGTGGCCGCGAGCTGCGAGCGACGATTATCGGGGGAAAACATCGTCGCTCCTATCCAGCAGAAACGCGATTCCCTGGAAACTACGGAGTTTCTCGAATTGGCTACCTTCGTGCAGAAGCTGGCCGCGACAGGACTGGTCTCAGTCCGCGGAAATATCGCTTGGATCGCTGTAACTTTCCTTCGGTACCGTCCACTGAATATTACAGCACAAAGTGATCCGATTAATGATTTTCCGCTCGTTAATTATTATAACTAATTTATAATAAGCTATGACTCGTTAGTTGTTGTAACTAATTTATTACAACTTATAATTCGTTAGTCGTCGTAACTGAGACTTTGAAAGACTTATAACTTGTTAGTCATTGTAACTACTTTATAATAACTGGGTAAAAAGTAATTCGATCAATGATTAACGATTTTAACTCTTTCGATCAGTAATTACAAAGATAATCTGTTTAATAATTAACTCTTATAACTTGTCAGTTATAATAAATCATTATAATAATTTATAAATTAATTTCTTGTTGCCGAATTATTATAAATTATTTATGTATCATTACAAATCTACTTAATCAAGTAGACTGCAATTTTTGGGACTTCGGATCGAGCTAGTTCAATATCTTCATGATTAATCTTCGGAACGTTCACGGTCTAAAGAAATTGATAGTAATTGAAAATGTTCGAAGAACAGAGACAGACTATTAATAGCTTTAAATAGAAGAACAAGTTTTCCTCCTGTCTGGTCAGTTATAATTCTAAGCGATCGACTAGGCGATAATAGAGTATATATCGCGACACGTTATGCTAAAACAATTATTGGTCGAATTAAGGAGAAACTAGCGAGGTAAATGATCAAAGTTCCCCGTGTCGCGCGGGAAGTAAAAATGGCGGACTCGTCTGGAAGCGGACGTTGCATCCGTTGGGGCCGAATACAAATTGCGACAGCGGTCGGCCGGTGTATCGAGGCTACTTTCTAAGCGGGCACGGAGAAAGGTTAACAGCGGATCGCGGAGGAAGAAGGTCTCGGAGATACAAAAGGCGATTCGCTCGCGAGCAGACGGAACAGCGCGGCACGGCGTTTTATTAATTACTCGTCTTGGCGAACGGGACGAGGAAAGAGCAGCCTCGGTCGTCGTTGGTCCGAAGCGTTTCCAGCGGCGGAGACGTTCGTCGAATCGACCGGTTGGTACGCCTCGCGGCTGCAACGACTGCAACGTGTGCACACGTGAAATCGACGCGTACACACGTTCCCACGCGGAGTCGCGCTCTGAAATCCGATCGTGCGTCGGATGGATGTTGCGTCGGTTCGCGGAAGGCCTGCGTCGAAGACGATGTACCGATCGTAAAGGCACTCGAGGGCTTGACGCTCAGGAATCCGTATATTTCTGCGCTGCTCCTCGATCGACGCTGCGCTTCTCGCTAGGGACGCGTCTGAAAATTATGGAAATTTGCTGCATTCTTCCCTGTCTACTCGGGAATCCGTAAACTCGCTGTAAACGCGGCGAAATTGATAGCGAGCTTGCCGTTGAATCAACGGATCCGTCAACGAAATTCGATAGAGACGCCATCGATGCACTCTGTTCCAGAAATATTCGCTTGCGATGTTGATTCAATTTTTCTGTAATCAATTTCTAGAGCTGATCCATTTCGGATCGAATCGATGCGAGCATACCTTTAAACTTGCGACGAGCATTCTTCGTCTTTAGTTACTGGATTTCATGAATTATTTTTTATTTCTAATTATTTCCATTATTACAAATTATTTCTAGTTATTATTGGGTAGTAGAACCGATTACTGTGGTGAGACCAATTGCCTTTGCTTTGTCTTCCGGCATAAGTCACGTTATTTTTATCGAATGGAACGTAATAAATTGTTTTATTTTTTTACTTTGTTTATTTTTTAATATAAAGATGTGTTATTCGATAAATATAAAGTCAATTATGCTAGAAAACAAAGTAAAGGCACAACAATTTTATATAAGTTATATATAAATTATATAACTCGGTAGTTACTACAAAATCAGCTATAATAACCAACGAGTTGTAGTCGTTAATCATTAATCAGATTACTTTTTTGCCGAACTCTGTCCTACAGTAACCGGCTCTGCTATCCAATTCGGCCTCTAACGATTTTCAGGAGCATCGCTTATAGAGGAACCATACTAGATTCCATGGAGCCTCTTACTTTGTTTTGTTTGGCTAGCATTTTTACGAGCCATCAATGAAAGAGTGGAAGCCGCGGGCCGGCTATATTCTTTAAATTAACCGTTTCTTAACGCAAACATCCAGCCCGCTCCTCCAGGGGCAAAAGGTGTTCACATAATCCGACATAAAGTTCATCCAGGATATCGCGGATGGAGAGTGCCTTTCGAACGAGGACTTCCGCGTTGGACGACTCCGTCTAGCTGGAACGGCAATGCGCGCGTGTAATGGTCGGTCGGGATAATGCACGAACACACCGGCGGCCGCGAGTGTTTGAACAAATCACCTAACCGTATAAAATATATATTTACCCCGACTTTCTTACTCCGAGCGGTCGATTTGCGCGCGATTTATCTCTACAATCAAGCTTCGAGATTCCTCGAATACCGATTCCCGCGAAACGGTGTCCTGCCTCGAATCGTGTGCCAATCACGATGCTTCGATTGAAAATTAGAATGCAGCGTCCGCCGAAGTCGGAGAAGGAAGACCATCCGGAAGAACAGCTTTGAAATATTAAACCTGGTTTGTGCCTCTCCCAATTTCCGTGGTTTCATTTAATTAAAAACATTATAAAATTTCCAAGACAAGCAAAAAATATTTCTAAAGACAGGAATGTCGAAATATATCTTTACTGTACCAAATGAAAACAGGATTATTCAATGACAGCTTCGGCGAAAATTGTCTTAAAGGCGCAGTAATTAGGACACCTACCATGCTCGCAGGCGAAAAATCGAGAGACGCGAGAAGCGATTCCAACGAGCTTCCAGGAGAGATCCAACAAGGTTGCAAAAAATGGTAAATCAGGTTCCGCGCTGAACAGGGCTGCAGCTAAAAAATCGGGAGACGCGGCGAGCGCCAAGGCGATCGCGAAGAAGACGGAAAATGACGGTCGCTCCGCGCCGCCCGGGGAAACCCACAGCGACGATAATTGATAGCGTCGGACGATATCATTAGCCCCGCACACCAGGAAGGAATTAGCACGCGAAACGTCGGCGCGGTGGGCCGGTCTCTGCGTTCGGGAACGATATTTATGCTCGATACAAGCCGGCCAACGCGTTTGTGGTTCCATTTTGAATAATTGCAGTGAAGAACGAGCAGTGCGGGGACGGCGGCGGAGGGCGACAGAGAAGCGCGAGAGAGAGCAAGAGAGAGTCTTTCTCCAGCGTCGGTGGAGCCCCGGAGGAGGAAGTCGATAAAACCGTGATATCTTCCGCACACAATACGGCAGCCATGAAACGGCGAGCCCGTATAATTACAAACTCGCCGCGCGGCGTATCATTATGCACTTAAATCTACCTGCGCCGCGTAATAAATTCGTGTGTATATTGCGTCAAAGTATTACACACTGCGCGAGCCGCGACTATGCACCGATGCGTCCCCAGGCTTTTGCGAGAGAGGCCTATCGATCTTATCAAAACTGCATTCGGGAGTCGGTCCCTCTTCGGGCGCCGCACCGAGCCGAGCCGCGCACCGCAAAAAACTATTATCGATCATTCTCGCCGGCAATTTCCATGCCAGACCGATGTTCCACCCTGCGTGCAAGCATCATCGGATACTCATCAACGGAGGGCCATCTTCGCGGATCTTCGGCGACCAGTTTTTGCAGTCGCCAACCAGCCGGCGCGCGGCGCGGCGACGTCCATCCGGCGCAGAAATCCTGGCCTCGAATCAACCAGCGTTCTCAAACTTTCAATGGAGCTCGAGCGATTTTTCTGTTGGCAGTTTGCGCCGAGCGTGTCGCCTAGGACACTCAATTATTCTCTTGACTGCCTTGCGGAACTTGCCTCCTATTCATGTTTGTCACTTGCACAGGTCGGCAAGAAATAATCTGATTAATGATCAACGATAGTAACTCGTTGGATGTTACAACTGATTTATTTCGACGTAAACAATACAGACATTGCAACTAATTCATTTCGACACAATTGGATTTATTGTTTGTTCCAGCAAGACCTATGTCCAATGAATAAATCAGATTTATCTTTCTACAAACTACAATACGTATCTTATTGCATAATTCTTAATTCTTTATTCCTTTGAATCTCTTCACTGTTTTTAGTTCCACTCACCCATTTTTACCATAAGCTCATAAAATTCGCAGCCCGCTTATTATATTGTGTAACGACGGAATTTACGAATCTAGTTTCTCCGTCCAAATTGATATCGAATGACTGCTTGCAAGCATTTGCGTGTCGCATCTGACGTTTATTTTAATTTTTGCGCAGGGTCCAGTTCGTGAATAGAAGGATGTCCGATGTTCCCATCTTCGGCTAGCCGTGAAAATTATGCGATCTACCTTCACGGTAAGTGAACGTACTATCTGGAGTATCGTAACCTCCAGCTGTGAGTCTTATTTTCACTGAACCGCTTTTATGCGTTTCCGTCGAACAAAATAAACCATCGGGAAGCGTTAACGATGGGAAAGTCGGCGGTCGATTTCTTTCTGTCGCGAGTCGCCTCGGCGGACCACGCGGATTTGCATCGGACGGCCGTGCGCGGGTAGTCTACTTATAATCTAGTTATCATTAAAGGCAAAATGGCCATCCGATGATCGCGAATAACGTGCCGCACAATTATCGCCATGGGTACAAACGACGCTGCCATTTAAGCTTCGGTAGCCGAGTCGAAGCGAGTCGGTGAATGAGTTTCCAGGAACACTTAAACGGATTGTGGCCGTAAAAAGTCGGTCAGTATCACTATAACTTGAGATAAGTGACCGGCATTAAACAGACAGGAAGGTGTCTCCTACGAGCGCAGAACTGAAGTATCGGGAACGATGGATCGAGGATAGTTCGAGTTACCGCTTCAATTTAATGCGCTCATGGTACTTGTTGAATGCTTCTGGAGCGGCCTCATAAAATTATGGAAGCGTTCCACGCGTCAGAACTGATAACAATAAATTCCAATAAACACAGATTCCCTTCCAAGAATCGGCGAACCCGGAATTTATGTTTCCTGCTGTTCAGCCGTTCTGGTTTTCACCTAAACGCGAACCGCTCGCCGGCCAACCATCGCTGGGAATCAATCGGGAAACATTTACCAGTCACGTGATGGGCGGTCGTCGGAATCGGCTTATCGAACTTTATGCAAACTGCATTTTTTAAAGAACAGCGAACCGATGAACGTTTATACTTTGAACTTTCCGCAAAATGCATTTCCCAAAGATAAATGATTCAAAACTCGATCGATTTTCAGTCAATTTCAATAGAGCCACTATTATCTGAAGATTTGTTTTTCTAATATCCCGATGCCAAAAGATTTTATTACCTAAAAATCCCATTCTAGTTTTTCGCTAGATTCTCAACCGCGGATCTTTTTGCGAAACAAAAACGTTCTGCATTCATTGCAACCAACAGGAGTTCAATAAAAATGTATTCCTTCTCCCAATAGTTTTAATAGATTAACAATAATGCAATCATATTTTCAATATCCTCCTCGCAATTTTGCATCTCACCTGACTACTTCTGCCATAAATGCATACAGATCCGCAGTCTAGTGATGACATACCGAAATAATCCAGATAATAGAACGTTTTCATACAAGAATATTATAGAAATAAATATTGTTCTGTAATTATTATGCAATTTTTAGGAAAATTGATTTCAGGCTTTGTAAGCTTTTATATTTTTAACACAAAGTATCTATTATTAGCATGGAAGAATGATATGACAATATTTGTTACGAAAAGAGTCTCTTGTTATCGTTAAAGATTCAGAGTATATTATAGTAACAAGATTACATATTTCGGAGACGTCTATGCACTTGTAAAGAGCCCGTAGTCACCAATAAACTCAAATCAGAACAGCGAAAGAAAGACAATCGCATCGGTCGTCTCTTTAGGTTCCTAGGGTTACCGACAGGCCGACAGTTACCGCGAGCAGTCAGGTTAAGGAGAGAAGCTGGAGCACCCTTGACAAAGCTCTCCAAGTAACATCCTCGAAAGCTTCCGGTCTCGCGGAGATTTTGGCAACGGGTTCGCTCTCGCTATCGATTCCTCCGCGTTCGATATTTGGGCCGAGGCTGACCGGCCGCTGCCAAACTTTTTCCGCTCGACCGTCGCGTCGGTAAATTTCCGGGTAAACGGTAGAACTGGCTGGCCCAGGCATCGTCCTTTCGAGAAATCTCGCGGCGTGAGCAAAGAGAGATAAAGAGAGAGAGAGAGAGAGAGAGAGAGAGAGAGAGAGAACTCGTTCGGAGAGAATCGCCAGGCGGCTCAGTTATCCGCACAAAAAGGGATCCAGGCTTTTTGAATCGGCGCTGTCATACGTAGACGAGAGGGACCCGCTGTCGGAGAAAGCGGAGGAATACGTTTCGAAACGGTTTCGCAACGGCCCTATTATTCCGATTTAATTACCATAACTCCATCCGCGGCGCTGTGCCTTTCCTTGTCGATATGGAGCCGTCGATGTCCACTCCGGCCGGTAGATCGAGGATCATGGACGTTTATGGTAGGCGCAGGTTAATCCTGTAACGGCAGAAAGTGATGGAAAGTACTCGGCTTTTTAATAATGTCAGGCTTCTGTGACCTACTCACTGGTTTGCGCTCGGAACGACTGAGAATCATGGAATATCTGCGATTTTCGTTGTGTTTCCTCCGTTTCTGGAGTTTAATTCCTCAACCGTGAACGACGAGTATGCGCATCGTAAGGAAATAGCTATTTTACATCTTGCAACGAGCATGCTTCTCCCATGACTTAAGCTGAAATCTTTCTGAAACATGTTCGTAAATGTCACACATCTTTTAATGATTCTAGAACAACTTTCCGAAAAAAACTGCATCCAGTGTGGTCGATGAAACGCATACGAAGTTGATCTCAAAAATTGATCGGCACAGCTACTTAAGAGAGCATTTCTTCGGTTAATTGAGAGAGTTTCTTCGGTTAAGAAAGCGATCATTTTCCCGGCATGCTTGTAGCGGAGTCGTTAATAAAAATTGGTGGCGATTCTTGATCTGTTTTGGTCTCTTTTCGTGGATAGAATATCGCGCTGCTGCTTTTCCAAACGAGAATCCTAGTGTTGGGAGTTAACACATCCTTGTACAATTCGTTCCCATTTAGAAGTACGAAATCAGGTTCCGTGATTAACGAAGGAAGATATTATTACTATATAACGACGTAATAAACCCTGCGGAGTCAATAGTATTATAATAAGCGATGCTATTAGCGACTCCAAATATACAGTTATTATATCGCGCGATTACAGCGCTGCAATAAAACTTCTCAGATTAATGGTATTATAATTAGACCGGGGAGTTTCGCAGCATTGAAAAATTCAGACTGGTTGTGTTCTACGCGGTTTTACAAAGTTTAGTACTATCATTTTTCTACTAGAGCAATTTCTACTTAACGCGAATGCTTATCCCCGCCGCAACACATCCGCTGGCTGAAATAAAACACACTGTTCAAAATAATCCGCAGATTCCTAATTATAATAATAATCATATTTATTTGATCAACCGGAGAAAGTCCCCGTGTTACAATAATATGACAATATATCGCGCAAGTAACGCATCGAAAAGAAATAGAATGACTTCCACGCCAGAAACTCGTAAATTTCATAGAATTAAAATACCGTGCATCATAAAATTGAAATTGGAAAGTTCAGTTGTATGACACCAGCTACTTTCTCAAAAGATTTACGTTTTGCGGATCTTAATCAACTTAGGAAGATGCAATAAATCGCCGTGAAAATGAACTCTCGAATGCGGGAACATAATTCCGACACCCGCGTATGGGTGACGCGGCAGTCGAAGTGAAAAGAGAACAATACGGTATAGTATCGTTGAAACAACGAATAGAACAAAAAGAGAAGATTCGTGTGGAAAATGTGCATATTCTCAGCATACCGATTACGAAGTTATCGATCCAGTCTCCGCCGGTCTCATCTTCGTGTGACATTTCGCGAGAACTGCCTGTGCTATCGATTCGATTTCAAATTCCACCGAATTTTCGAGGAAGCGTGAGACGATACCACGAAAGATTAAGTCTTCCCGGAATCCGTCCTCGTCGTTTCTTTTTCCTAGTACGGGAACGTCAACGGAAGGTGCTCGCAGTCAAGCCAAACAACTTTTTCAGTCCGTGGCCAGCAGCGTCGCGAATCAACGCGACCGCGATCGACGCTGCGGAATTCTTGTTCGGCGCTGGCCTCTCGCGGTCGAGGTAAATCGCTCCTCGCTCCTCCAAAAATAATCGGGTTCCGTCTCCTGCGCGAAAACGCCTCCGTTTCCGTGCTTATATAACGATCCCGCGCCTCCGATCGTTCCTATGATGCCCGAGGAACGAAATAACAAATTATGTCCCAGACTTTTCTGCTAAGTGGTAGCCAAGAAGCAGTCGGGTCTTACTTGAGTAGAAATGTTCTGCTTCGTTCTGCTTCGCGTTAACCTTTCAGGAACGACGCGCCACTATGGTGGCTTGCGCAGACGTCATATTACGAAGCGCCACACTGAATTGTATTATCAGTTATTAAAGTAAATAATTAAAGTTAAAGTACATGTATCATACCTTTAGGGAAAATTATAATGTAAATTATTAAATTATAATATCATACTCTGCCGTATGAAGAAACAGTTACGCGCGAAACTCAGCCGTACCTAAGAGGTTAATAGTAATTTACGCGTTCACTGCCAACCACTAGTTATCTCGTGGCAGACGCGACGAGTCTATTGGAGGTGTATTATTAACAAGAAAAGGAGACTTATTTTCTATTTCTTACTTATTATTTTTTTTTTACCTATTATTATTTTTGAATTATTTTTATTTTTTACTTATTATTACTTAGTTATTCAAAATGGAAATGTTGGCATCTAGAACAGATTTCTTCAAAAATCTCTGGCACTAACACAACGTGTCAGACTCGTAATAAAGATTTCACAGATAACCTGTCGAATATGTGAATTTTATATATATTTTTCTAAATCGAAATAAAATTTGATGCTAGATATAAAATCAAAGTCGAGAAATAAATGCAGATAAAGACGCATCAGAAACAAAAATTAAGATCGGTGCAACGCTAATCGACGTGCCCACGAAAGAAATCGCATAGAGCAAGGGTCTAATGGAGGGAAATAGCTTCTAGTCGGTTTCGAACGCTGCAGTCGCTGCGGGAACTCTGTGCGTGTTTACGGCGGTTAGGAAAATTCTGAACTACGAAAAGCCTGTCCATCAAGGGACCATCAAACGAGCCTCTATCAAGAGAATACACAATTCCTCTAAACTCAAACGTTCCGAGCTCCCGGCAAAAGGATCGCGATGCGAAACGTTAAAGGTTATGGGCCAGGTTTTGTATTGCCCGATGGAAAAAGCGAAACGAAATTCGCGTTGCTTACAGGCCGATCCAGCGGAGCCTTTGAGTCGTTGGAAACACTGCCGGCTGAATAGAAGGGTCGGGGAAAGCTGTGATCGTATCGCGAACAGGGACAGCCGTAGGTACTTTGTCGGCGGCCGCTTATTTCGTTCGTGCGATCGGTCCGGGACGGGATCCCGGCTTGTTCGTCATCGGTCCGCCATATTTTCGGGGGCCACGGAACGGGTCTCTGGTTCCGTTGACGCCGGCCACGAGCACACCGCGGACTATCGATCCGTGGAACGAGCCCTTCTGACTTATTCAAGGTATCTCGAATCCCCGTCGATGTTGTCTATTCTATTCGCGGCCCGGCACGGCCCGACGCGACGCCGCGAATACTATCCCGTCCGGCCGTAATAGAAATAGAATGCCGGTTGAATGGCATCTGACGGTCCTCTAATCGGATGGAAATGCCGAATTAGAGCGTCGATCGGGGACAACCGGGCGCGGAGCTCTCGGTTCTACGACCATACGTCGAGCTATCGAAGGATTTTATACCGCCGGTCGTTAGCCGGTCTGTGCCCGATCGACCCGTTGCATGATTAACGAGCCCGGGACGCGGCTGCGGACCAGCTTTCTGCTCGATTTCGCTGGATCCAGATTTACGCGGACACACCGCGACTTTTTCCCGCTGCTCGCGACTTCCGGTCGCAACTCGATCGAACGATCGTTTCGGATTCGAGCTCGTGGAACGCGGTCTTCGTCGAGCTGAATTGATTTCACGCAGTTATGATTAAAGTGAGAAGGTCGGGCTTCGATTAGTGGTTGAATGAAAAGAATCGGGTGGAGAGGAAGCTTTTCGCAATATTCTCGTCTTTATTCTTTCAAAGGTTTGTACCGATGTCTCTTGCCCCGGTTTAGGACTAGCTGGAATATTTGACTGGGGTTAATATATTTGGTTATAATACTAGCGGCTAAACTGGCGTATTTATGCGAACGTCCACGGTCTGGTCGTAAATTCTATTCTAGACGCAACAGATATCTTGTTTAAATGCGATGATCCAGGTTAGGTCGACACATTTAGCCGGTCTATCGTTCTCCGAGGTACAATATAGCCTCTCTTATCTGCACGTTTGTTTTTGTATTCCGATACCAAAACATTCTATCATCTAATAATTTTATTCAATTTTTCAAAGAGTTGGTAATGTATCTAAATAGTACAATGCTTAGATAATAGAACGTTTGAATACCAGGGCATTGTAAAAATAAATAGATTTTACGATATCCGATAGAACGGAAGTTAACCCTTTGCGCCCCTAAGCATTTTTAGATGTACATAAACGATATACAAATATACATTCATTTTATTAGAGTACACCGAAAGCTGAATTGAAATAAAAATCATTACCTGCTATGGAATTTTATAAGAGTTAATAAATCAAAGGTTTCGTGTTCTCATTTATGTACTGTACACGATCACCTTACAGTATTTATAATTTCATGTCGGCGTATCGGCGACGTCGGAGTGCAACGTTTTAAAATACAGACTTGCCGTTTAATTTAGGAAAAGCCAGATCCTCGGTTGCAACGCTTCGATAGATATTCCATCGATTAAAAATACCCAGCCGATCTGCAAACCTCGCGGAGAGTTTCCCCTAAGCTCGCAGAGACAGCATTCAATTAATTCCGCAGCGGGCAGAGTAAATAATTATCTGCTGGCATAGAATTGTGTTCCTAGCAGGACAATAATTTGCGCCGTATCGCCGTGATTTCGATCGACTAGGTCGGTCGAATGTCGGAGGGAATTTCGGAAATTGCCTGGCGAGCAACAAATCGGTATCGCCGAGACCCCGGAAGCGATTTTCATGTTCGATTTTTTTGTCGTGCGTCGCGACGCGACGCGAAACGACGGGAGAAATTGGTCGCGGCTCATCGATATGCCGAACGATAATGGTGGCTTTCAACGTGACGGTTGCCTGATACTTTGGCATTGTATAAACACAGCCAGCAGCGGTCGGACTAATTAAGCTTAATTACGGTCACCCAAGCCCATTAATTAATTCGTCGTCCTCGCACCTGCCCGCAGGATACCTATCGGCGGCGGTGGCCGAGCTTTCCGTTATCCCTTTCGGATCTTTCGGAAACGCGAGTATCGATTAGCCGTCCGGAGAACTCTCGTCTCTCTCTTCCTCTCTCTCTCTCTCTCTCTCTCTCTCTCTCTCTCTTTCTCTTCATCTCTCTCGCTTTCTCTCTCTTTCTCAATCTCTCTCGAGTCTCGTCGCGATCCAATCGACAAAACATTCGCTTCTAAGAACCGTTCTCTCCCGGTTAATCCACCGTCTGCGATTCGGCTGACGGATTTACGGAAACGGATCGATCACCCCGACAGTTGATGGTCGCCGATCCCGAAATCTGGGTAACGAATCGGTCGAATTTTAATTAATCCCCGGACTGCGGTCGTCTCCGGCGACCTCCTGTCAGTCGGGCCAATGGATCCCTTCAAATCCTTGCAGGACCACTTTTATTTTCTATAGTTTTGAAGCCACTGCTTTGTGACTGTCGTCGCTGATCCGATTACCGGATTTACTATAAACAGCTACGGTTAACGAGCAATCTTAATTGAATGTGGGGGCTGCCGAGTCAAAATGTACCCACTCTCTACCACCCGTTCGTACATTGAAACTCTTTTTATTAATTTTCATACAGACGTGTCAGAACAATATGTTACGAATACCTTGACCTTGCATTGAACGCGTTTCGCGCCACGAGTAATACCAATGATACGTATATGATCATTTCACGCGCTAAACAAATAGTCTATAACAAATTCAGAACTGAAGAATTAATTTCTACCATAAGAATGAATTATAATAAGTTAGTTCCATTGCTGCATATATATTAATAATTATATATGATATATCAAATAACCAGGATGAAGAGTCGAGTAAAAACAGCTTGGCACGGAACGTGTTAAATGATAATGAAATTGGGCAGCGTCCAAAATTTTCCAAGACGAGTTTTACAACAAGTACGAACTTCCGTCATATATTTTTACATCAAAGGAAGCGGATGCGAAACGTTTACGTGGTTGTCTGACTGCGTAAATGAAGTTTTAAACGGATCTTGAAAGCGACTGGACGTTCATTATCCGGAATAGAAAGCTGTACCAATTACATATTCGTATTTATTATAAACGGAATCTGTAATAATGAACGGAAAGTATCGATGTTCGAGTCGATATTAGAAAGGGTCGACATTGATGGCTTTTCATCGAAGGTTATCGGCTGTTCTCCTTTTATCCCGGAAATGAAAGTTGAATGATTCGAGGAACGTTCATCTTTCCGCTGAATTATTCGCCGGGGTGAAATGTAACTCTCCCGGGAAGAGGAAGTATAAAGAATGTACGAAAATTGAATTTTTTAATACTGCCACGCTCCGCGTGTCCATCGGGAGTCTTGAATTCGGATGGTGCAATTGCAGAGGACAAGTAACATTCGTTTCATACGAGCCTCGCTTAAATCGTCATCCATTATGCGGCTAGAATATTTTTGTCAATTATTAAGCAAATAATTATCGCGATCTCCGCGTCGCTTAAAAAATACATTGCACTCGTTTATTCGATGAATGAAACATTACATTGTCGATTGCGCAATCAAAAATTCATGAGGAAATCGTTAGCCGTGAAGCTTAAACAATTAGAAGCATTAAAAAATTACCGCTGGGTAATGCATGATTAATCAATCGTTAATTTAGGGATTTTGACAGAGAGCGAAACAAATGGTGATAGCGTTGAATAATCAATGGATTTTACTACAGCTTTACTACAAAAATTGATGACATCGCAGACAGATTGTTATTTTATGACGTACAATGATCTAATGTAACCATATGTGTCACAGTAAACCGTCGACAAATTTACTCATAATTCCATGAGGGTATTAATTGTAAATGCTCTAAGTCGATGAAAAAGAAAAGAAAGAAAAAATTTCTATCTTAAAATATTTCCATTCTATACGATTCTTTTCATTTTATGCAATATAAAAGAATCAAATAAAAAAATGAATAGGTATAATTTAAAACAGTGAAGTGGTTAAAAGAAACTACAAATATCAATGTATTATTTTGAAAATGTTAACCCTTATCACTAGACAGCGGATTTATAATAAAACAAGAACAATCTAAATTAAACGTAAGAAACGCAAGTAATTAGAAAATGTCTTCCCCCTTTTAATAACTGCAATAAATTGAACCTAACATAGCGGCGTTCTTAAATTTGTCTAATGTACTTACAGTTTCGTAATTGACCTGCCCAATTTTAGTCGTAAACGCATAAGATCTGCAGTTTACTTATCACTCCAAGAATTTTGTAGAACGCTAGCTTAAGCTTGCCAGCATTACCGCCGGTTCGAGTAAGAAGGGTTGAAATTGTTGAAAAAAGAAAGAAAGAAAACTCGTGTTCGGCTTTTCTCTGCGGGGGATGCAGAGAATTTCTATTTCGGATAAAGATCGGCTGTCTACTGACAAGCATAAAATCCTAGCAATTGCAATCGCGGACGCTTGAAATGGTTAGGTCCGAGGAGTTCATCGGCTGTAAGTCGTGCTTTAACGATCCGCCCCCGAATCGGCCGCCCAGCCATCTGGCTCTATAGCGTCTATTCTCCGTTCTAAAACCATTCGTGAATTTTTCCGCGAGGAGGATCGCAACGCACGACTCGTCGCAGCGTGACAGGGGCGCCGAATAAATGTTACCCAATGGAGCCTGATCGATCTTTTCTTCGCTACCCCGTTCCCGCCCCGCGTGCTTCTCCCCCAGCCTCGATATCTCTCCATCTCTCCCACCAGGTCGCCACCCGTCCACCCTCTCCGCCAGCCCTTCTCTCACTCTCTTCCTCTCTTCTCTCTCTCTCTCTCTCTCTCTCTCTCTCTCTCTCTCTCTCTCTCTGTTTCTCTGCTCGTCCGCGTCCCTCCTCGTCTCTCTGTCTGTAATTCGTATTCCACGACAGTTGTATCCCGGATCGCCTGCAGCTCCAGCGAGCGTTCACGTACAGCCTCTGTATTTGCCGGCACGTCGGATAGTTAGTCGATGATGTCGGACGACTAATGCGCCGGAGGAAGAGTATCGACGTATCCTACTGCGTCTCGGGCTCGGGCTCCGCTCGGGCTCCGGCGCTCGCGAGCCCCTTTTGCACGTGTTCTCCTCCCCTGCCCGCCCTCCTTTGCCAACCCTTCTCGCAATTTTAGAACTGCGACGCTCTGGCCGTGTGTCGCCCGCTGCTGCATCTGTATCGAGATCGACGATGAGACTGCGACTTGCCAGATAGAACGCGGGACGGGCCGGGGGCGGACGGGACGCGGGCTTTGTTTCAGCCGCGCGTCGCTCGCGAGACGGGTTTCACGATACAGCCCCGCCAAACCGCCCTCGACAGATTATATAGGCTCTCGCCGCCGGCGGGAACACAAGCTACCCCCGGATTTTCGAAGGAGCCGGCCTCTTCCGCATTGATTAACCGTCTGCGGATACCGCGAGCCTCGATTATCCGAACCTCGGCGTTCCAATCCTCGGACGGACCAGCACGCTCCTCGCGCTTACACTGCCCAGTCGACGTACTGTGAGATAGTGTGCGATGCACGAATGTATTCGAACGCTTTTTCGAATGGAATAACTGCTTTCAAACTGGACTGAATGATTTGATGATGGGTAGGCTAGGCTACTAGTTTTTTTCTAGTTTCAGCCAGTTAAAACAGAGTCTTTTCTTCTTTCTTTGTCGTTCCAAACAATTTTTTAGATGACGGAGTGGATGACGGAATTGTCTGCTCAGATCTGATAATTAATTTTCATGTCGATCTATGACCCTCCTAGTTTCACTAGGATCCGCAAAACGTAAGAATTTAGAGCAAATAATTAATGCCATACGACTCGAATTTTCAGTTTTAATTTTTTGAAAAAGATACACTAATTCTATGAAATGTGTAGGACTGTGGCAGTCGGAGCTTTAAAAATTTCGTGGCAATGTGAGCAGAATCGACGAAGTTGCGACGGTTAAAGTGCCGGATCTGAAATTTTGACCGCATTTCTAAACAATGAATGACTCGATTTACCTACGTGAATCTTTCAAGCTGAACACCGATGTTTCAACACGAAACGCTCTCCCGAAAAATATTTTTCAAAAACTGGCTCGATGAAACGTTAAAACGCTGGCTGGAAAATCGATTAAGCTGTGCGACTTGAAACAGCGAACGCTATTGAGGTTGCTCACCTTTTTCACCGCGGTGATACGTCGACACGGAACGTGTTAAGAACTTTTAGACGCTAAAGGGTTTTTAAATACAATACGGATGATTAAGACGTAGCGTGTAACAAATCCCAGAAGACTTGAAACATGCTGGCAAGTGCCCAGAGCGTCGGCGTTGCCGTGTAATTATGAAAGAGAGTCCTGATTTTTCGAATCGTCGCCGATATGCGCCGGTATCGCGTTGCAGTCTCTCGAATCTGAAAAATCGCCACGGTCTAAGAATAGGGATTAGCGCAGTGCTGATGCGATATGTAGAAGTACGTGTCATGTGCAGGTTGCGTTATCGCCGAGAGACACGTAATACTCCTCTTTCACGCGGTAGTTCGCTTTTACGCAACGTCGCTCCGCGGCGTACGTACCTGCGCTGGCGCGCTCGTATCCCACGTTTGGCCGGCTGATTGGTCATTTTCATGAATTAATCCGAGGGAAACTGTCCGATCAGGCGGCGGGATCGCTCGCTGTAACAGTTATCCGACAAGTGAATGAAAGTTTTCGCTGCGGATATTCTCCCCGGGCCGATATTATTCTCGCGGAAGAATTTTATTGGACTGCGTTATCGCGCAAATCAGAATTTTCATTGGGAGAAACGACGGTCGCTCGGTTATTCATTTTTATTAACTGCGTTATCGAGCTCTGCCGAGGATCCCCGCGATAATTTCCCGCCGCGATTCAAGGAACTCGTTGAAATTAATTTTTATCTACCCACGATCTCACTGCCGCCAATTTCGCGCTCTCATATTTGTCATGAATCCACGATACTCATAATCTATTCATTAGCTATGCGAAAATACGAAGGGTAGGCACGAGTGTACCAATTACAATAGAACCTCAATTATCCGATCCAAGCAGAGCGGCATAAATATTCGGATAATAGAACAAACACTAAATTTCAATACCAGAGATCATCTTTATTAATTTGTGCAGTGTTTTTACCACATTTAATTCTGATATTAAAGGACCGGATAATCGAGGCTCTACTCTATGAACAATGCAAATGGCGCTCCAAACTGTACACGTAAACTGCTAAAATCTGTTCATTCGCGTCGCTTACAACTCGTCAATTCGTACACCGCGCAACTATTGGAAAACATAATATCTTCTCACGGAGCTTAACCGCTCACACAATGATTTCTTTTACGGCTACGTTCATTAACACTTCTGCGTCTTTAATTATTTCCCTAATAGAACGAGGCAGTTTTTCTTCCTCGTATGCCTAATTCGAGTAAATAATGAATTATTTATTCTTTACACTCAACATACAATAATCTTTGTTTTAAATCACAAAACATCTGTTCTTCATAAAAACAATTCCGCCGCGCTCTTGTTCATCACCTATGTTCTTTCGTGCACTTGAAATAGTATCGTATAGGCCAGAATGTTAATACTAATTAATGCCGACATCTACATTTCATTTCGTTTGTATACATTAATAACAGAAGAATCAAGTTTAGTTTCCAGGTAGAACTAACTTTTGTATTCGTAGATTGTGTACAAAATCTCCATCACGAACTCGTTGTATAGTGGTTAAGGTCGGACCAGTTTCGACGCGATCGAACAAGGACACGCCTTCGCCTCCTCCCGATCGTCCACTTCCTCTCCTGGAACGCAACGTTAGTCAGCGCTCATTACCAAAGCGCTGAAACGCGATAAGCCGGATGGCGAAGCGATACTCGGTATCTGGAGCACCGATAAAACCGATTCGCCGATTTTACCAGCGCCGTTCGAACGAACGCGTTCGCGTCTCTCTTCGCGATCCTCGATTCGAGGTCCAGCGAGGATCTGCGCGCAGTGTACGCTTTCGTCTCGAATTGGCCCCGGTTCTCCTCCTCGCTCCTCCTCGGTTCTCGGGCCGCTTCGAAGGGTGAGGCGGAAGGCACGCATATTTCCGAGCGTGACGCACCTTGGACGCTGGGCTTGGCTCGCCAGCCGATGTATCGACACGCTGCTTCTTGCTCGCGCGTGCAGACTCGCAGGGATTAGGCTGTGTTCATAGCTTGGAGGACAGTCGAACGCGAATCTTCGTCGAATGTTCGGCACTGTACACCGGCTTTAGGCGAGGTTTCGACGAGCCTTCGAACGATCTGACTCTTTTCTCGGTCGGAGATATCGATCGGTTTCATTTTATTTTGGAGAAGAGGTCTGCAATTTGTCTTGTTAGAGTCATATTAGTTTTAGGGTATTCATGATTCGTAAATTTTGTTTGTCGACTTCACTGAATTGGATGCTGCCGAAGATATAGTACCAAGAAAAATATTTTAGTTTATAATTACACTCTAGGTGGTAATACTTTTAGAGAAATCTTCCGACTTAGTTTTCTAAGTACATTATGATAAAATTATGTGACGTAGTCTCAGATTCCTGGGAGTTATACATAGATCTTCTATATTCTTCAACAACACTGATACTAACAATAATCATTTTAATGACATTTACAAGCGGCAATATTTTCTTCGCGTTCTTCCCCTGAATGAATAAATGAATAAATAAACAAATAAAGACGTTAGAAGAGTTTAAGAAAGGGAAAAGACATTGACATCTAGCTTATGTTTCTTACAATTCACTTGGATAATTCTTATTTTACACAAACATCCGTTGTCTCGTTATCACGAATGACCACGTTGGAAGGGGGATGTGATAAAATAAAACTTTAACTCTATGTTTATATCAAATGGCGAAGTTCGATCCTATCTGTAGAAATTCAACATTTACCAGCAAGTATAACACAGTACAACGAGCCCGAGGCAAGTACAAGTTCCAGGCGACCAGGAAGGGCAAGCCGCTCGCGATTGATTTCACATGCACTAAAACACGCGAGTGAACGAGGCCCCGTCGAATTAGCTGATAAAAGCTGGCAACGAGCCCCAATAATCCTGCGGTCCCGGGCCGCGACCGAAAAGAAACAGCTCGGCTTTCTTCCTCGCATAAATCGCGAGAGGCGCGAGCTAAGGCCATAACTCTCGCGCGCCTAATAGGTGTCAATGCACAAAACGACCGCGGTTCCGGCGCGGCGTCACGAGGGTCGGCCGACTGAGTAAGCGGTTTAATTTTATTCGTCGTGCGCCGTAACTTCTCCACGAGCACCGCTCGGAGGACGACGTTGTCCATAATAGACGCGACTGTTAGGCGCCGCTAATGCCGCGGCGATCGGCATCGAATTAACCGTGTATCCGCACGCGGCGGGAAACGCCGAGCGATAATGAAGACGCGTCCGCGGAAACGCCGTCCTTTTTCCCGCAGCCGCTCGGCACCGGCAAGATGGCGCGCGGCGGAGGAAAACAGCAGGGAAGTAATCTGCCGCCTTCTTCCGAGACGCTCGCCGTTTTTCTCGGGTCCGAGTGACACCGCAGGAATTTCAATTGGCTGTCGGTGTTCGTAGGTGCTCAATGAATTAACGCCACTGTCCTCGAGCGGGACGGTCGGCGGTGGTAAAACGGGATTAGGGATTTTTATGCGAATTGCTGGGCGGCTAAGTGGATCCGCTGGTTTTGTAATCGCGGATTTTTTCCTCCGCGTACAACTGATATATCAACTGATGTATCACTCCGCTAGTACTCGTATACAGGGTGTCCCAGGTTTTAATGTTCCAACTTCGTCAGTGTACTCTATGGCACCAAAAGAGAATAAAGTATTACGTAAACATAGGTGATTTAGAGCTTTATTAAATAGTTGTAACGAAAATAAAGAATACAAGTGGAATAGTATCCGAAGTGATGTTACTACGAGCATTGGCTTGAAAAGCAATGTATTTACTATTTGACATCGTCACTTTCAGTACTAATAACTGTTACTGTTACGAAAATCGCTTTAACAAGATTAGACGATCTGAGATAGTAATCACAGCTTACATAAACACCCTCGCAGTAACAGCAAGTCGATTATTATTCCCCTCCTAAACCGTATTTTTTCTTATAATTGTTTAATAAAGCTCTCAATTGCCTATGTTAACGTAACATTTTTTTCTTAGTTGTTGTCATAGAATATACTGCGAAATTAATACATTAAAACCTGGAACACCCTGTGTAAATATGTTAAAATCGCTTGTATTTACAATTATTTAGCACATGTGCAACTACTATAATCTCCCTAATTAGCATGTAATATCGTATTTATAGAGTTGATCTGCACAGTAATGTGCATATGGTTAACAATCTTGTTTAATAGCGTAAATGAAAAAAAGAATCCGCTGTTCTCTTTGGAAGTGTGAGAAGTGTTTCAATTGTGGCTGTCAGTGTCCGTGTTCGATGGGCGCCGTTTTTCTCCGGTGTGACGAATAATGTTGCAGTTGCTGGAGTCAATCTTAATCAACGCGGTCGACGATGTCGGCACGGTGCCGCACGGTAGAGAGAGGCTTTCTCAAGACGAAGGGGAAAAGACGAGAGGGAACAAAGTGGAGGTTGGGATGAAAGCGAAATGGACCAGAGGAGGAGGCGCTGAAAGAGGAAGAGAGCTTGAAGCAGAAGCGAGAATAGGAGGCGAAGACGAGCAGGGAGTTAGCGGTGAATTCGCAGAGAGAGAGAGAGAGAGAGAGAGAGAGAGAGAGAGAGAGAGAGAGAGAGGGAGGGAGACCGGAGGATAGAAACTAGAAACGGTAGGAGGAGGCGAGCAAAGCGGAGGTCGAGGAGAAATCGCGAGAGGGAGATTTGAAGGAACCCGAGGAGAAGGGTCAAGCCGGGAGGAGAATAAACGACGAAGAAGCGGATGGCGAGCCGCCTCGGACACGCAGGACGCGTATAAACGGCGCGTCGCGACTACACGCGGCAGTATATCTCTGCGTGTGTACGCGGGCACACTGCACACACGATTAACCGACGAGTTCGTTCGTTTTCTGCCGGTAGGCTCTTTATACCGGCCGCTTTGCTGACTGCCAACCGGTACGCTAGCCGACTGCTGTCCGAAGAAACGAGCGCGAAAGAGACGCAGAAGGAAGCGGCCGGGGCTGTGGCCGGAGACGGAGACGGAGACGGAGAAGCAGGGCCGTGCTTAAGCACTTTTAGTGCCACCAGCCTCACAATTTCCAAGGGGAATGCACTCGTCGCAACGCGGCCGCTCGCATCGCTCGGCCCGGCTCGCTTCGACTCGGCTCGGCTAACGATACTCGCCGCGGTTTCTTCCTTTTCGCTGGCGCTTCATTCCGACGCGGACGCGACCGGCTCTCGTTCCGCTATCGTGTCCTGGCCTCTTGAATCCGCAGTTTCGAACTTCAGCGTTTCGATCTAATAACGCGCTCCGGAAAATGAAGTTTTCCACGCGTCCCGTTTGGATAGAGGAATACACTTGTGCGACAGAGGGTGGATTAATTTCTAGGTTGATAGGAAACGGTTCTGACGGTCTGACAGATGTAATGGTTAAGTTGATACAGGTCTCTGCTTCCTCGTGCTCGAGATGAAGGGACTCGCGAAGTTCAGGCGCTAGAGACACTGAATTAGATCGAATGGCTTAACGCTTTACACCCGGGAAGCCTTGTTGGTAGGATTTTTCAGGTACCGCTTATTGCCGGAATAATATAGGCTTCCGATTGATATAATACTCTAAAGATATATTAATCACTCAAATATTATAAACATAATTAAATTCTCTTAGGCAGAGTAAATACAAAATTATGCTATATTAAATAAGGTATATTATACTATATATACTATATTATACTATACATATACTATATTATAATATACTATATTAAATATCATATTATAAGCTGCACATTCCGTTTCACTTCAACTGTAGAACACGTAGACTCGCACGATAACCAAAACTGGCCCGGTTTACATGCAATCCGCGCCCACATTCGCCCGAGCATAATAAAGTGTTAACGCCAGATTTACGGAGCACTAAAAGCAGCTGTTTGATATTAGTTTATAAAAGTACCAACAAGAGATCTATTCTGATTTCGAACGAGTCTCACCGTAGCATTCGCCGCGACCAACGCATATATCGAATAAATGAGCCGTTTATTTTGAAAGTGGCCTAAGTCCCTTTCCCAAAAACATCGAGCTCGCTATTTTAACATTTACGTTTCTACGATATATATAATTTCATTTCGGCGAATATTTGTATACTCATTGAAACGCAAGATCCTCAAATATCTGGACTTTAAAATAAATGGACTGAGGATAAATGGACCATAAACGGCTCAAATAACTCATAAACGTACATTTATCTGAACAATCGTAAATGAAATAATTACTAGCCCGTAATCCTAGCCAGTCTCGCTTCGAACGAACACATCTCGAATCGCACGTTGCGAAAACAAGGTGCATCGCGAACGACGAAAACCGACAATCCCAAGTCCCGTGCAGCCTTAAACTTTCGACTGCCACGGAGTCGGAATCCGTGGACTCGGCACCGAAAATCGGAACATTAGCTTTCGACGTCGAATCGAGCCGAGCCTCGCGACCTCCCGATTCCTCTCGCAGAAGAAACTTTCCTGGCAGAACCCCTCATCCGGTTCATCGATTCTCGTTTCCGTTTCTATTCGCAGTGGCATGAGTACGAGAGAAGGAGAAGACTCACGTAGGAGACAGAGAGAAACAGAGAGAGAGAGAGAGAGAGAGAGAGAGACGATGAGAGAAATCTGGCGCAAGCATGCGGGAGAAGATTGAAACAGTCGAATTCGCTAATTTATTCGCGGTATTTCCGCGACGTCGGTATTTCGATACCGTGGGAGGCGTGGGTGGGTAGCTATTCATCTCGGTAGGTGGTTGTTGTTCGTTTCGGGGAGCGCCGGGAGCGACAAATTAGTGGAACGAATTAAAAATACGGCGAGGCGGCGTGGCAGCGAGAGGAGGCAAAGAGAGAGAGAGAGAGAGAGAGAGAGAGCGAAGGAGCGTATCGATCGTCCTGGGAGGCCGCGTGAAAATAGTTTTTCCTCGTGACGGCGAGAGAGTGGCAGCTTGACAGAGCGTGCGGGTGCGAGAGCGAGTGCGAGCGAAGCTGATTCGCGTCGCGCTGATATCTCGCGATGCGAATATTCACGACCCCGTCCCAGTCACCGTCGCCGTCTACCGTCCCTCGTCGTCTGCGCACCTGGAACTCGTCGTTGCACGTCACTGGACCCGCGGCGACGGAAAACGTGTCCTCGGGTTCTTTGACCTCCGCCGCCGCTGCTGCTGCTGCTTCTGCTTGCGCCGCTGCATCTGGACAGTGCATCGATAATGCATCGGGCTCGGCCGACGATAATTCCCTGCGATCTTCGACGCACTGCGAACGGTACACGATTCGACGATCCGCGACGAGAACGTTTCTGGGTCGTCAGAATTTCAGGCCCTCGATTATTCTGTTTGCTTTGCTTCGGATCGATTTGATTCCCAATCCTCCCGCGTTTCCCGGGATTAAGAGTAACCGATTTTCGAGTACCGAATTATGCGAGATCGCCGATTGCATTTTTATTGTATGCATTTCGCTGAACTATGAAATAAAGTCACGGTGCAGGAATCGTGTTGGAGTTATTGCAACGCGTTCATCGAAACTGTGAAATGAAAAGACGAATGCATCTAATAGTTTATCATTATGCGAAATAAGGATATATGTAACAGATCTTTATGCAAAATAAGAATTGTCTGAATCAATTGCATGAAACAGAAATCAAATAGCAAGTTGACTCCTTGTTCAATCGCTTTAATAGATTAAGAATAATCCAGACAGTTTCAAATTCTTTTAATCTTCTTACTATTTTCAATCTACCAAATTTTTTTATAAATGCATAAATTTCTATTTATCATAAGATAGCTTTTACTGGAAAATTGAAACAAATGTGCTGAAAAGGAAAAAGAACTATTTGAACAATTTTAATGCGAACCGAACTGGAGCCTCGTTTATTCGGACTGTGAATGCTCGAATTATAAAACAATTATTGGGTTGTTGCGAAAGTAATTTCGGTTTTCCAAATACATAGCTTATGAAGAAATCGAAATTACCTCTGCAATAACCCAATTCTTAACACTTTGATTGCCACGTCGATTATATACAGGTGACGCAATTATTTTCAACGAACTTGCAACTAAATTTTTATTATAGTCTATTAAATAAATCTAGATTGGTTCGCACCTACAAAATTCACGAGTACTAGACAAGTAATTTCTATAATAAATCTTGTCTCCTCTGTTCTTGCGTTATAAAATAGGTTGTTCTGACTTCGCGCGACTTTTATAGACGCTGCAGCAGCAGTCAACCTGTTAATTACAGTGCCAGATTTTACGATTATTGAAACATACAATAAATCGTTTCGCGCATGGATTGCCTCAGATTGAGCTGATCGCATGTAAAACGTATTTCAATGAGGATTCTGATAATCGAGTTTCTACTGCATTCCCTGGAAACTCGGGCAGCTGAAAAGTACTCTAGCTAAACTCGAAAACGTTGCATGTACCTCAGTAAGCGTTGTCGTTCCGATATACGTTGTTGCATAAATTGCACATAGACTTGTCAGACTACCATGATCGTATCTCTGGATCTCAATGAAATTATTGGAGCAGCAGATATAAAATCATCCCGGATCATCGATGCAGCGGCGCGCGACGTGTCATTTTATTTTCTCTGGGAACGATTCAGAAGTCTGAGCTCGTTCCGGCGCGCTCCCGCGCCGACGAGGCAACATCGCGATAACAATTGGTTGGCTGCACGAGACGCACTCGCACGTTGCACCGCGAGCAATAATTCCGACTGCGAGCCCGTGAGCCCGTGAGCCCGTCGCCGTGCAGCCTGCCGCGACAATTTCGCGTTTTTGCACGTCAAGACGTTCGACGTGATCCGAGCGGAGCCGAGCAGAGTGGAGCCGAGCGGAGCGGAGTCGCGCCGCGCTGGATAATTGCATCCGCTGCCGCGGAATCGAGAGCGTGCACCGGTGTGCATCGATTCTGCAACGGTGTTCGAAGGATCCCCGGGCTGAAATGATTAAACACGTGCGAACCGAGATCCGCGCCCGGCTGCTGCTTCTCCCTCGACCGGCATTTTTTCTCCCTCGCCGAAAATAATCCCTGTTGCGTCTCGATTTAATTGAATCAACCTGAAAATTCATCGGCAAACCGTGGATCAGCCGCGTCGGTCTTTGATCGCCGCGTGATGGGCTGACCTACTTCGTTAATTGCTCGAGTGTCGGGACGAATTAGATCACCGGTAATTATTAGCCGTCGCAAATTTATGGAAATGTACATTTCCAAGCGCCGCTTCGAAGAAAACGTAACGAATCCTCGGTTTCTTCGCGAATTCCTCGAGTCTGCGGCTAAATGCGGCGGGGGAATAGCTCGAATTCTTTCATCGAACTTTCATTCCGCAATCTTTCCATTTATTTTCGCATGCTGTCGATACATAAATATCAGCAATCTCTTCGCGGTGCACTCTTCGCCTGCTCAGACTCGAACCGTTCTTATTTTCTGTCTTCATTTATATGCTAATACGAGTGTAGATTCTACATATCTTCGTTTCCGCTTCTTCATCGTTCCAATTAATTAAATCCTCGAAATCGTCTAAGTTGTTTAATCGTCCGACAGGTTTTTTTTTTAAAACTTCAGTTGCTGAACGATTCGGTCCAACACTGGATACTCTTTCGCGAGAAGCGCGACGAAGAGAAGATACCTAGAAATGGATATCCTTCCGTAGCAATTAAAAGCGAAACGATGTAGGAAGAAATTTCTACCGTCACCTAAATTTCTACTTGCACACGAAACAATGTTGCGAGGCATTTCATCGCGGAAAGTTCTCGTCCATCGAGTAGAGCTCGATGGTCCACTTACGCGACATCCAAATTTGATTCCGCCGTCAAACACGGCCTGAATAATGAATCGGTCGTGAAAACTGCTCTCTGTCGTTGCCATCGTCCGACGGGAGAGAAAAAAAAATATGCGCACGTACGCGGACCTAAACGACACATCTATGGATGCACACGTGTTCAGTCGGAGCCACGTTGCTCGCCCCGGATCGCTGCGTTAAATAATAAAATAAGCCGGTGCGCCGGAAAGTCGCAGTGCGGAGGGTCGATACAGGTACGACACATTGAAATGTAGTTATTATGCGCAATTAGGCCGGACATGGCGAAACGATACTTGACGCGCTCGGACGTGGCCATTAAGCTGCGCCGTGTCGGCGCGGCGGCTGCTTCGGAATTGCATAAACAATGGTTACATAAAAATACCGCGGAACTGTGTCGGGTCGTCGAGTGGATACGTGTCGGCGCAAAACGCGGCGCGCCGAAACCTTCTTCTCCCCGTTGCATCGACGCGACGCGAGCGTCGCCGGTTCCCATGGCAGAAAAATCAGCTCGAACAGAATTCCGGTCGAGTCTCCCCCTCCACGGTCGACGGTTTTCGAAAATCCCGGCGAAATAACGTGCCACGTGCCGCGATGGGATATTCGGTGTCTCTATGGTCGATACGTGCCCGATATCGATAGCCAGCTCGAGCTGCACGCTGCGAGAATGTGCACGGGCGAGAGCAACCCTTAACTGGTCAGACGCAGTCCCGGAGACCCCATGAAATCGACTGCATTGAAAATAAATAACGCCTCTACGTTACATTTTCTTCCAACGCCGAGCAATCTAAACAAAATGGCTAAGTATCGGTCGCCGGAGCGTAGGAAGTCGGAATTTGCACAACCGTATTGGATCGAATGTTTGAAAGGCGGAACTGTGCCGAATTTAAATATTAAAAAGTGAACTCTGTAGAAACGTATTAAATTGCAATATTAAAAAGTGATGCAGATCGGTGCGGAACTGAAATATTAAAAAGTGAAATTGATAGAACGGCGTGGAGTTAAACAATTAAAAAGTGAAAATTTGTTGGACCGTATCGTGTTTAACAGCGAGGAAGCTTGTTGAATCGTGTTAGAGATTTATGGTTCGACCGTCTTGTTTCTTGGGATAGGAACTTTTTCGGGATGAATTGCTCAGGTGACGGTATCGGCGGTCGGTTAATTAAAAACTGTCGAACTGTGCGCACGGATTTTTTAATACCTCGAGTAACAAGTTCGAAGAAACTTTTGCTCCAATAATTATCTTACACTTTCACGGTGAAGCGGGGGAGAGCTTAGAGTCGACAAAGCCTGCTGAAGTTACTTTAAAGTCAATATTTGCGAACGAAAGGTGGCGAAGAAGCGAAAGAACAATTGTGGTTCACAATTGAACTGTAATTGACTTTGTTACCGGCGGGGGAACCCTCGGAAACGATTCCGTGTCTTTACGATCATTATGTGTCAACGTGAATTTCGCTCAAAAATACCTTTCACCGGTCACAGAAATGTCTTCGGGGAGCGACTGAATATTCAATGGACACGTTGACTAGTAGAATCCATTATGTTGCGATTGCACAGACGGGAATCGCCCCTTCGGCGGATCACACGCTGCGATCGACCCTTTCGAAAGATATTGCAGCAATTTTTTAAGATAATTATTAGTGCTCTCGCAAATTAGAATAATTGTGACAATAGAAATGTCGGATGAAACGGAGCAACTATATTATAATGTCAAGACATTGTTATTAAGAAATATGTAATAGTAAGAAATTATTTAGAAAATTGTAATAGCAAGAAATTATTTAGAAAATTATAATAGTAAGAAATTATTTAGAAAATTATAATAGCAAAAGATTATCGAGAAAGTTGTAATAGTAAGAAATTATTGAGGCAATTGCAATAGTGAGAGGTTGTTAAGAAAATAGGATATCAAGAAATTATTAAGCAAATTTGATAATTACGTAAATTTATTCACGCAACTTCTGCAACATGAATATATAGTCGAATTGTTAAATGGAGGTGATTTTTTACATGACACCAGCCGCCGCTCACTTGTCTCAGTGACAGTCGTAGACTTAATGGCGGTTATTGTACAGTACACGCCGAAAATTGACGACAATGGTAACCCTAGAGAGGGGATCGTGTGCACGATCCTACCTGGAAAATGGGCCGTCACCTAAGTAATGCGATCCAAGGACGATTCAGTTGTTTCGCGAACGTTGACCGGCACGTGTCGAGAATCCTTTGAGTCACCGTGAGTGAAATAGTATTGTGAAAGTACTCAGTTTTCTTCGACAAGGATGGCTATGTTCAATTCTTTCCACAACACGTAAGTGTTCTTCGTCGCTAATGTTCAACCATTTCATTCTACTACCATCTCAATTAAACTCTCATCTCCCCTTCAATTTCATCATTCTCAAATCTTCTAACGTGCTCGATCGATTTCTACCTTTATAATAATTTACACGGAAACGATATCGCCAGAATTAACGCACTCTCGACGTTATTTACGCAGCATCGACGGGTGTAAAACGTACAGATTAATCGTCGACTGCGTGGCTCGCGCAGTTCGTACGAAATTTATGCAGAAGCTCAAGTCGCATTTTACTTCCGAACAGTATTTACTGCGTGTAGCTTCCGATAAATAAAGTGTTACGAAACACGAGAGCTGAAATTTGTCAGAACGACAGCCGCTTTAACTCCCTAGCAGCCTACAGATACCTGATAAACCCCTAATCAAATAATAATTAATTTCGAAACCCGAGCAAAGCGACGACTTGCCGCGTCAAGGTGCGACGCGAACAACTTCGCGTCTTCGTTTATGTAACAAACATACTATCCGCTAATTCCCAGCTGCACCGACTACTAATTACCAACCCCCGCACCACCTAGACCGACTCAATGCCATCCACCTGATCGCAAACCGAAACAAAAGCCGACCTACGCAAAATTCTCGCGCGAACGCGTCTCCTCCTCGCTCTCCGCATTTTCCGTTCGAGCATCGAGGAAAGTAGACGCGTGTCCGAGGAGTCCGGGCGATCGAATGGCATCGTTAAGAACGGTTTTCGGCGTATATGCCGTTCCGCGGGAGCAGCCCGAGTATCGATCCCGATGCGGCCTCGAATTTCACGGCGAAACCAAACCGAGATATACCGTGCGCGGCGTAGGGAAACGTTCGCCGGCTCCGGTGGACGTGCTCAAAACGCCGTTTAGAAGCCTTGAACCCCCTAGGTGCCCCCTGTTCGCCGGGGAGCCCCACCCCGATCGAGTTTGCCGAACGTCGGTTGTTTTTGTTCGCGCGTTGCACGCTGGAAACCCTCGGTCACGCACACACTGCTCGGCGCTTCTGAGGGAGGGGGTGACACCGTCGTTCCGCGGGAGAGAAAGAGAGAGGAGCGGAGAGACGGAGCGAGAACGGGGTTGCCGGAGAGAGGTGGGAGGAGAGGGAAACGGGGAACGGGAAAGAGAGAAACGGTGGAACGAGGTTCGAGGACGATCTACGTGTCCCGACCGGCGGCAGGACCCTCATCGCGGTCGTCAGCAACCGGGGGAGGTTGGGACACGGTTGGGGTTGGGGTTGGGGTTGGGGGCCACGACAATGCCCCACCCCGGTTTCTGGTATCGATCTGTCGCAACGAAAGTCGAGATACCGGCCTGAAAGTATCAGCTGGACGGATAAGCCTGAATTATATTCCCGTGCCTCTTTGCCTCTCTCTCTCTCTCTCTCTCTCTCTCTCTCTCGCTCCCTCCAATGACTTCTCTCGTATCTCTTCTCCCTCTTTCTTACTCTACTGTTCCCTGTCCCTCGCGGTCCTTGTAGGTTTTTTCTTTCTACTTCTCTCTCTTTCTCTATCTCTCTCTGTCTCGCTGTCTCTCCGCCTCTCTCTCTCTCTCTCTCTCTCTCTCTGTCTCTCTCTCGCTCTCTCTCTCTCTCTCTATCGGCTGGTTTCGATGTGTTCCTCTGTCCCGATTCGCCTCGTCGACGTGCGTGATTCCAGTGCGCCGAGGAAACGCGACGCTCGAAACCACCGTCCAGCGAACCCGATCGACGATCGTGCAACGACAAGCACTGGATCGGTTTCCAAAGGGCCGATTCTGCAGCGCAATCTCTCCTCCTCTCCTCGGCTGGTAATTTCTCTTCTGTCTTTTGTAGCTTGTAACCGAGATGTTCTTGCGATATTAACGCCGCGCGGTCAAAGTTTGTCGGTCTCACGATTTTCAGCCGATTCTTGGCTCGACAATGGTGTTATTAGAGCGCGATTTTCTCAGTCGACTCTTGATTCAGTAATGGCGACTAGGATTTCGGTGATTCTCTATTTATTTATTTATTTATTGGGTAGGCTATAGAGCCCTATTGTACAATATAGTTTTTCTCGTCGCGAAGGTATCCGCTTCGGTAATCGAGTCGCGCGATTAAGAGAATACAAACGACTGCCGAATCGTTTTCGAGAGTATCACGGTAGCGGATTAGCGGATAGTCACGACGACTCAGTTGCATGGCGGCTAAAGAGAAACCGAGCGTTATTTAGCGGGGCAGACGATGGTTGCGGGACCGATGCCATTTCTACGCAATAATTGGAATGATTGAAAGCATCGAAACCATTGAAACGTAATCACCCGAGGTTGAGACGGCCAGCAAAGCCGACAGCTGCGACTACGCTCTGTATGGCGAGAGCGCCGTGTACGTCGACGTTATGGAATCGACTTTCACAGAGACAGAGACACGGTTGCACATGGCACACGCTGGAACATGCTCGCACACGATGGAACACGCTCGAACACGGTCGCACACGCCTCCACCGTTGGAACGCGTCGCGACGAATATGATACACGTTCGATTCGATGTCGGTCCCCAGTTGTTCTGCACTGACATTTCTCTATCCGTCGTCGGAGAGCAGCAGCTTCTTCGACGGAGCCGAGGAGCCGCGTTAAATGCGCTTGCCTCCCAGCTGACATTTCGCGTTCGCGGGCTCGTTGCGAAAGTTTAGTAGCTCCGTTTATCATACCGACTTGCGTAATGCCGAGGGTGGTACGTTCCGCATCCAATTTGTACTTGTTAGTCGACTTCGGTTACGAGCAATCGCCATAGATATCCTAAGAGCATGGACGCTAAGGCTCTTAGAGCATTCGACGCGACAATGCTACGCGGGAACCGGTGGCTTTCCGAAGGACGCCGCTGCCGAGAACCTGATCTTGGGACCCAGTCCTTGAAAGACTCCCTTGTCCTGCTTTCGAACCTTTGTGTCCTAATTTATTCGGATTTTTCATCTCGTTGCCGCTTTCAAGTCCTTGCTTTGGGGCGCGGAGTGTCAAAGGATCAACCACAGGCTCGTCTAAGAACCTCGGGAGATTCTTCTTACATCTTTCGATCTATCTTCAGAACTTCGTGCCCTGAATATTTTCAGTTTTTATCTCTGTATGCTTCGTAGCAAGATCTTGGTGAAATTGACGCTTTTAACCCTTTGCAGTCGAGTGGCGACTTTTTCGAGAATATTCGAAATAATGGTCCACGCGTGTGGCTCCGGACCACTTTTGCTCCGAAATGTTTCCAAGTCCCATCGCCAAGAGTACAAATAGGCTTATACAAAAATGCAGTTGGGAAACAAATATTTCAACGCCATGGTTTTTCATATTTCGAATCTGGGTATTTTTTAGCCGGTGACGAGAATCTGGGCTACGGTATGCGGTGCGACTGTCGCCAAGTTAAAGTCTATTGTTCGGAATCGACAGACCTCTGGGAAATCGTAAATCTAAAGATCGTTGGGAAGATTTTTTAAGATCTGTTTTAGATGAATCGCTATCTTCGAATTATCTTGAAAGACTCGCATGTCGGATGAGACGCTGGGAGAATTTCCTAAAATGTACGACTCACGTACACGCGGGTATTCCGAGGACCAGTATTTTTGAGGGGCCGTGCGCGGCAAAGCACTTAGGTCGACAAACTCGTGAAAAGTGGTAAACCTTGTTGCAGCATCCAGAAATTTGATAAACGATCGTCGGTCGCGGGTGTACGTCTGTTAGCCGGTTGATACAACTTCCGCGAACTCGGCTGAGACCGGCCGAAAGAAATGAAACGCGGGTGAAGGTAAAAGAGAGAGTGAATGAAAATGGAAAGGGCAGACTTTCCCGTTCATGGCTGTACGCTTTATTTTCTTACAATTTCTTTGGGAACTGCTGGCTGCCTAAGCACCGCTCGCGAACTTGTTACCCTATGTACGAGTACATAATATGAAGTTGGCCGAACTAATGCCGAAAGTTTTCGAGTCTGAATGCAGTGCCGCGAGTTCACGTGGCGCGTTTACAAGGATTTCAAGCTTCGCGTTCAAAAGAAACTTCGACTGCGAAGTGATTAAATCGCGACGATAGGGAATTATGACGCTGGAGAAACCTCTGTCGGTTTCTTACAATTTAGAGCCACGCGGAAGCAATCGAAATACGAGATCGTCGGCTTTGATCATTCGAAATGCGATATTTTGACGAACTCTGTAAACGATAACGATTACTGCGGATTCGATGCATTTCTGATCAAAATTGATGGGGGAAATATAAAATCGTGGATACATTCAAAGAAATTAAAAATGTTGATTTCAACTTACTAAAGTGATTTAAGAAAAGAAACAAGTGACAGTTGGTTCCAACATCCTGCAATCGATGCAGACAGTTTTTTTTATTATTCGTAAAGATCCGCGATCTAATGATTATATTGAGAATCTTCACGCGATTTCCCGCCATAGAAAATTATTTTATAAAAGCTGAATGAAACTTACTCGAAATTGTAATCCATCATATTTTCTCAACTTTGAATATCCTCTGTGAAACCGTTTCTTGCTTGTATCACCCGGGACTGTGTATAAGGAACGCTCGATAGTTTTTGTACAGGGCATCGAGCTCAACTGATCGAGTTCGAGCCAGGTGAACGACCGCAATAATGTATAAACGAACGGTCGCATGTTTACAGTTCCCAACGCAAACAATTTTTTCTCTTATTTTTCCCAATTTAGTTTGCGCTATAAATGCACGAAAATATAACCAGCGGTGCTAATTATTTTTGTGCAGCCATCGTTGGGGTGAAGTCGAGATACAAAATGATAGTTCGCAGCCTAACTAGATCGTTTCTATGCTGTGCATTCTACACGCGGAGCTGTCATTTAAATTTTTCAACTCAGCTTATTCGCCGCGAAATAATCGTTTGAAAATTTCCAAAGCTCCCAGCGCTATTGTTTCCATCGCAAGGTTCGCGTTCGAGCGCTTAACATTTCAAAGAGACCATTTTCCCAAGGAGCAGCGCAGCCGGTGGCTCTCTCGGATCCCGCTTGTGTTGCTCTCCGTATTTTATTAATACAGTTGCGAGGCTGGTACGGCATAGTTTTTACTGGGTCGCGAACGGTTGGAAGTCGTTCGACGCGCGGCAGGCCTTGGACACGGGTCTCGAGTTTTCAGAGATCACGAGGGCCGGAGGGGCGGGGTGTCTTCTTTGTCTTCCGGCTAGAAACGGATTCCACTCGACTTCCATATAATCGGCTGAACGTATTTCGAGTCGTCGTGACGCAATCGTTACCTGGTTCGAGACGATCGAACATGGAACTCCTTTTGCCGGCTGCGAGGACGATCTCGGGAGGCTAGACAAATTCTGTTTACGGCAAAGTAAAAGACATCTGTACTGTTCGGGGATTATCGATTTATCCTTTCAGTGTGTAAAAATAGCGTACCTTTTAATTAGAAAAATCTTAATTTTAAATCTAAATATAGAGAGAAAACATATGTTTGACTATGAGGCCTAGATGTATTTTGAACAACAATATAAAAGTTGTTATTTAAATATATAGTTTACACGATTAATTAAAGTCTTTATGTCGAGACTCGAAGAAAGAGTATCGTGTTTAGATGTACCAAGGAAACTATATCGAAAAAAAGTTGCTAAATTATAAACTAGGAAATAAATAAATGATAAACAGACAATATAAATGTAATCCATAAATATAAGTATAAATCCTCGGCTATATTGTTGTCACAATGACTCGCTATTCGAGTCTTGAAACTGCATTAAATTTTCAAGGCAAAGGACTTCAATGAAAACGTTTTCCTTTTCCCGGTGCCTTTAATTTCCACAATTTTGCGTTCCAAATTAGTGAGTCTCGATGAACACAAGCTTCAGTTTCATTGGATTTGTCATTTTCAAATTTCCGAAAATTGTTAAACGCTGTAAACGCTGCATCGAGTTCTACCAACACCGCGTCAGCTGGCTCTCGCAAACCCGATTTCGCTGCATTTATTTTCGTGCACCGGGTCGTCTCCCTTATGACATCCGCAGGCAGTCCCTTCGTTAGAGCGTTACACACTCGGCGATACGTTTTAATATCAGGGTCGACCCTCCCTCCCCCGCGGTAACTTCATTATTATTAATTCACGTGATTTTTCGTATCGGATTACCGGCAACGAAATTCGCGGGAGCGACACGAAAATCCGTCGCAATCGGATAACAAGCCGCGCACGCGCGCGCGTTACGCTTCCGTCCGCGATACGCCGCACCTACGCGCGTCATTAATTTAATTATAAACTAATTTGTGAAACACCGACAGCTTCTTTCGCCTCCGGCTTCATCATTTTCCACGCAGTTTTCGTTCCAGATAATAAAAACGACGGGAAAGTGAATGCGTTGTCAACAAAAAAGGGACTGGCGCGCGAGAAAAATGAAGAAAGATGCGATCGATGTTCGATCAGAGCGCAGAAATTAGACGATCGCTGGATCGACTATTTCGCCAGATCGTAGAATTTTTCTCCTAGATTGGGAAATGCGGTAGTTCCCTCGCTTTTCCGCTGCTGTCAACTGTGTTCGAATCACTTTAATAATTACGCGCGATGTTATTATCAACGTCACTGATAAAATGAATTGTTATAGTTACTGTTTTATTCATTGACCAATTGAATCTATTATCGGGACAAATTTATTATTATTCATGGAAATAAAGAAATTCATTGAGTACATGTACATTTAAAAGCGTAAAACAAGTTATCACGATCTACAAAAAGCGTTCTTTAAATGTTTGTTACATGCTGTGATAAAGAAGTTAAAAAACGCGAGTGTTATTATTCGTACTGTCACTGTATGGCAGACCAATCCCTCTGTTATAAAAAGAAATTCAAGTCGGTTAGTCCACTTTGAAAAAAGTCATACAGCTTTAAGGGATGCACGCATATATTCGTCCCTGACTGTACCCGTAAAACAACAAGTACGGTTTTGCTAAACTGGCCGAACTTGTCCAATTTTGACTTGGCCGCGGTGTGCTCGGTGTCAATGACAGAAAAGTCCGAAAATTCAGGGGAATGTGTTTTTATACGACCGGGCCGAGGGAAACGTGGAAGCGTGGAGGAGCAGAGTTCTGCAGAGGAAGCCAGAATCCGTCGGTTTTCGAGAAACTCTCAGGTCGGATGCAATTCTTCTCGGCGTGGCTCGGCTCGTGGTAGCACGTACGCGATCTTTTCGACCGGTCGATCGATCGTTCTCGCCGCTCGCAAAATGTGGGACGCGCGTTTTACGGCCAGAGAAGAGAGGAGCCGCGCGCACAAAGCCGGAGAAAGGATGGCGAAAGACGACGCCGCCGCCGAAGGGGGAACCCGGTCGGTCTGATTTATAGGCAATACCGTTCAGCCGTTTTCACTGCGTAACTTCCGCTGGTTTCGTTCCATCCTGACACGCTGCGAGCGGAATTTCCGGCTTCTAATCGAGTACCTGGCCGATTCCTCACCAGGACCCTTCCTACCAAGCTTTCGCGAAAGTCTGCGACGCTGAACTTTACTGGATTTCGCTCGAAAATTCTTTTCCTCGCTCTTTCGCCGACACTCGAACCCGATCAAATCAATTCGGGGGAATTCTTCGTCTCCTAGTCGAATGCACATGCAAATTCTTCGGTCCTTACGGAGACATCGCGATCGGCATGGACGAATCTGATTCGTGTAAGTTACCTACTTTCTTCGATGTGTAAATAGTGCTTGAACGCAATTTTCTAGTCGAGTAGTCTCAAACAGAAAAATAGAAATTGTCTACCCAAGTTCCAAGACATGGGAGCCGAGCACGAATTTTTTTCTGTTGTTAATCATTTTAATAAGTTCAAACTGATTGGTCAACATTGCCAGTTTCTTTCAATATTATTTAGCGTTTTAAATTAGATTAATTATACTTGTATTATAATAATTTTACTTATATATTTTTACTATTGTAGAGGCTTAAAACCATAGGTTTAAAACCATTCTATTTCAATTTTCTATATTCAAGCAAAAGACAACACAAGGAAGACAGTAGATCTGTACAAAATTAGTTCCGTAATCATAAATCGAAATAGGGTTCGTGTTCATAGCTGTATTTCTAAATCATAATCGTAATCGTAGAAGCGTGTCGACGTTCGTCGCGTTCTTTCTCGAGCAAGTCCTCTTATCGGTACGCTGGTCGAACGTTACGCATCTTCTTTCGAATTTGTTCGTTTCGTTCAAACAGTGCCTAATGCCCGCTGATCGTCCTAGCGCAGCGATGTTTAGATCGACGACGTACACGTTGACATGGGGTTAGCACACGGGAGTCCGCGAGCACAGATCAGCTGTTATGATTTCGGAGGTCGTTCCGAAATTCTAATACACTCGCGGACCTTCGGATCCCACACTTTAAATGAATAAAATCCGCAGTCTAGTCGTTACGACATCATCGCCTACGAATTTGTGCAATTAATTTATTAGCTCGTGCCGTTTACTATTCCCATTTTCTTTAATACTTTGACTGCCGCGTCAGCGGGCGACGGAATTATTTGGTCAGATTTGAAGATTAATTTCTACTACAATCTATTTTATCTTGAAAGAATGTAGTACTATTATAGGGCACTGACGAGTAGACTCGTCAATTTTATGCTTTTCTATTTCTTACGTATGGAAGTCATTAAATTGATGAAACGCGGAATAGCAAGAACACGAAAATAAGGTAGCTGTGCATGGATATTTTTGCATGTATAATATGTGCAACCTTCAAACATAATAACACTTTAAAAAAAAAATAACACTTTTATGAAATATAGTAATAAGGAATATCAAAGTATACATCCTTCTTAGCCAGAGTTAGCTGCTTCCAACGAGTATACTGTCACGAAGAACATTTTGCGTTATGACGAGTATTCTCGTCGAAATCAGCGAACTGGTTAACAAAAATTTACTTGAAAGGAACATCGCGCGAACGTCGATCACCGATTTCGATGAAACTATAACCATCCACAGTTTCATCAATCTCGATGATTGACGTTTGAATGATGTTGCTTGTTGGTGCAGTTCTGTAACAATCCTAAATAATGAAAATGAGGATTCGGATTCCGATGGAAACACGCGGTAAATATCAATGCGAACGCTATTCGAGTGTTTATATTTAAGTTTGGCTTCTGTTTTCTTATATTTTTTGTTTGTTTTTGTATTTCATCCATCTTTGCGTGACTACTGCTATAGTATTAATCTACCTCTTCCTTTTCTTTCATTGTAATGAAGTGACTATCCCGTTGATAAATAAAGTTATTGTTATTATTATTTTATACTCCTAGACTATGTGTATATAATTTCACACTTGTACCATGTACGTGTTCACAATGTGATTGTTTGAATATTATATTGATAATTAGGTATATTGATACATTAAGTTTTTCACGAGTTCGTTTCTCCTAATTAGTATATATTGGATTATTAGTATATATTGGATTTCTACTATTAGATTTCAATGCTGCGATTGAGACTGCAGCGATTGAGAACAATCAGGACCGCCAGGAGGAGAGGTAGATTTCCATTTGGCAGAAAGATCCTCGGTCTACCGATGACTCATTCCGCGATTCGTTTACCGAGGCCTGTCGCGTCGCGAGCGTCGAATCACGCGGCGGTCACCTGTGTCCGGCATCTCGTTGGAAGGTGCGTGTCGGAGGAACGATCGAGAAAAACAACGCGAGAGGGACAGCCCGAAGGTCTGCGCTACTCGCTGGTTCGCTCGCAGGCGAAATGTGGGCCGTGCGACTCTGAGAACTGGAACGTGCGTACAGGTGTGAAACCTCGCGGCGTTTAAATCCGCAGGCAGAACGCGCAACGGCGGGTTTTCCTTTGAATCCGCCTCGATTTAATCGATCCGCTGAATTTCAACCGTGTCCCAGGCCTCTCGCCATCTTTAGCAACGTTCGCCTCTCGGATACCATCCAATAATTATTTTTAATTGCCGGTCGATGATATAGCGCCGCGCGCGAACCGGCCAGAGAGACCGACGCCGCGCCGGTCTCCCTCTCTCCCTCTCTCCCTCTCTCCCTTTCTCTCTCTCTCTCTCTCTCTCTCTCTCTCTCTCTCTCCTTCTGTTTCCTTCTCCCTTCTGTGTCTTCCATTCGCCTTGCATTGGAACTGTGTCGTATCACCGGTGTAAGAGCGAGAGAGCCCACCTGCCGCTGCGGATTCAATCCCTGTCCCGATAAAATCGCGGCTCCTCACGTTAATTACTTTCGTTACTCACCGCCTCGAAAAAATCGTCACGATATACTACCAATGCGACAACGCGCTTCACCGTACCGAGAGACTCTTTGTCCGTGGATTCGATCGATGATTTTTTATTCGTCGCGGCGGTTTCAAGAACCATAATTACGTCAGCTCGAATAACAGGTCATCGTCCGACGCGACGTCTTTAGCTTCTACGAATTGTCTTCCGTCGTTACATCCGCGCTGTCATCCCGTAGCCACGCCCCACGAAATTCATTCGCACCGATCGAAATCACTCGACCGAAATGGATCGATTTCTTCGAGTTTTTCCTCGGTTCCCCGGCAACTTTCGAACAAAGTTCGTTCGGACGAGGTCCGCGCGGCGGCGGCCGTTTTGTTTCGCGAAAATCGTCGATTAAAACTTTGAGGTCGGCCATTAGCCTTCACCCACATTGGCTCGATCGCCGAGCAGCTCGGCACGATTACGGCCAAGACGTGTCCGATTGCCGGCGCAACGTGCCGGGAGAGGTGTTGCCCGTGGATTTAATACATGCTTATTACCGTGATTGCTTAAGTACCCTCGATAATATCGAATTCTTGGGCGGAGGAGGCGACGCGACGCGACGCTGCGTTCGCAACGAGCCGTGATTGACGCGGTTAAACAATTCGCTCGGCGAAAAGAATCCTCCTTGATAGGAATCGAGTCACTTCGACACGGTCTGTCACTCTCTCTCCCCCTTTTTTCGGTCGTTCTCTTTTTTCCGTTTCTAGAACCCGTAATTCTTGTTGCCCTCAGAAGTTGGCACGATTCTGTGATTTTTGGGCTCGATTATTGCCCTCGATATCATCGAATCACGTTCAAGTCATTCTTCCCACGGGTTCCATTATGGATTGACTGATTTCTGTTGGAATACCGAGGCGTTACAATCGAAACTTTCACAGAATTGTACTCCTTCTCGTGTTACAGTAGTTGTTCCGTTCAGAGTGCTTGAGAAATCGAAGATAAATGATCGAGTAAATTGAATGGGTTAGAATAAGAGTGGCGTATGGGTCAGAAAAGCGGAAAAATTAGAAGAATTTATAAGGTGTTCACTTGTTCAAATTGTTCACGAGAGGGGAAGATTTTATCTGCACGAGAACTCATAGTTTATTTGTTGCAACGCAACGCGAATCTCGGCTATTGTTACCGCTTCTCCAGTTTCCCTGACACTAAAAAAATGTGTCCCATAAATCGACATTTACGCTTCCAACGCGCAGCCCTTCTCCGTTTTCCACTAAAAATTGTTCGCCGCGAATTAGTCAGAATTTGAACGTCCATTACGAAGAACTGAAAAAGGGAAAGTTGCAGAAACATTTTGAAAACGGTGGACCGGGCGAGCGACAGGGGTTTTTGCCGGCGTGACCTTGGCATCGAAAAAAAAGCGCGGGGTTCAGAAAATGAAGGAAAATCGAGTCGGGAAATACCGAATCGAGGCTCGAAAAGCCACTCTCGAGGAAGACACTGACCCAGATACCGGTGTGCATGGGGAGGGTCGTGTGGAAGCACACACGTACACGCACCAGGGACCTATATACCCCGGGCACATACGCTCTCGGATGAATAACGTAGCGGCATGACGGCGCGCGTGTGTTTGTGCACACACACGCACGCTGCACGGAGGGGCGCGCGTGCGTCCTCACCCACACAATAGCCCGGACACATAAAATAGAGGGTTATGTATTTTCTTCGGTCTCCCGCTTGCTAGAACCAGCCCATTTGCTTGCCTCTTACCCGGCGCGGCGTGTGCTCGCACGCTTGTGTTCCGTGCTCGTGTTTACGCGCGCACGCCCGCGCCCTCTTCGCCGGAGAGTATCCCTTTCCCACCCCGTTATTTCCGTGTGTACGCGCCGTGTATCATCGTGGAATGTAGCGACGGCTTCGAGGTTTACTCGTGCTTTCGTTTCGCTTCGTTTCGTGCCGGGATAGCAGTCCTCGCTGGAACTCGAACGTTCGATGCATTTAATTACACCGTTTGCCTCCCGGAAATTTCATTCGTTCCGGACTGGATCGAGCGATTCTGCTTTGTGAGTTCTTGAAAGTGCGAAAATCAGACTGCGTCGGAATCACGTTCGTTCATTTTTCATGATAGTTTATGCGTTTGCAGCATTTTCTGACGTAGAAAGTGAAATAACGCGAAAGGCTCGCGAGTATGTCTGCAGGATGAGGTTCTCTTTGCATTCGAATAACTCGGCTGGAAAAAATCGCACGGTAGTCCGCGAACGCTCATTTTGCACGGGAAGGTGGTCCCTTGAGAACAGTGTAAGCGGCGCATGTCTACAAAATTTTTTTCGATTTGTACAACGTCGCAAAGTTAAACGCGGTCCCTGAAAAATGGTCAGTGTTTCTGTTGGGTATTTCAAACATTAGCTTTAGGGAAGAACAATGTAGCGAATATGTTTAATAACCATGCGAAAGCGAAGTTATCACTCTTTCCAACGAGTATTAAACAATGTCGATATAATTATTTTTATCGGAGTTATGACTGGATCGCTGACTTTTATACAAAATAAAAATTGTCTGTTGTAAGAAATCGGAATTAGATAAACGTGTACGTTGTTATTTAACAATTTCACTCAGTCGGAAATAGTTTAACAGCTTTCCTAAATTTCTCCAACGGCTTTACAGTTTTCTATTTCACCTTGTTCACTTTTGTCATAAATGCATAAAATCCGCAGTCTCGTTATTCGAACTCGGTCGAAGTTTCTTTGAGTGCATCTTTTCACGAGACTCCATCTCCTCTAAGAGAAAGGTATCGGCAAGTTAGAAACCGTCGAGATACTGACCACGGTGATCGGGGCTGTTGGCGTGATTATAGTGAGCATCGGACACGGTTCCGCGATCATCCATTGGCTGCCGCCTCGGCATGCGTCCCATCTTTGTCTCGGCATCAATGAGATCGGCACAAGACTCGCCCACCGCTGCCTAGATTCGTGACGCAAGCGATGATTCGACTATAACGGGGACAAGGCGTGATTATAGGGACTATCATGGTCTCGCAACAGCGCTCGCATGAGCGCGGCGCTCGGTTTCCCCCCCTCGGATCGTGTAACGTAGGGCGGCAAGCATCGAAAACAACGAGCCCGAGGTGTGTCAAAGTAATTATTGTGACCTCCAAACTGGCTCGGAGTTTCCGTAGAAAGTGATTTGAACTTCTGCTCGGTGCGTCGACGCTGTTGCGTATTTCCATAGTCCTTGAGACTCCGGAGAATTTCTGGTTCTTCGGAGCCCTCGGTGTTCCGCTACTTTTCGAGTGTTCCGGAAGTTCCGCGCTCGCGAAGTTGTTTCGCGAAGATCGTTCAACTGCTTTGCGATTCGAAAATGTTTAAAAACATACGGAACTTCGCGGCGTCGCATACTTGCCGCCTCCGAAGCGACGTTGCCGCTCAAACCGTGCTGCGAAAAGCAGGGTGAGAAGATTCACAGCGTTTCTAATTTATGGCAAAAGAAAAGTTGACATTTTCTGCCTGTATTTTGAACGCTCGTGCCGAGAAAACAGCTTCAATGAACATGAGCACTTTCTTCGTGGATCATATTGAAAGTAATATGTAGAGCACGTTATATTTTGTGTCATTCTTACTCATTAAAACATAACATGATCATATAGTAACACATTGAACTTGCACAGTTTGCATTCAAGCACCAGTAGTACTATTTTCATATGCATTAGAGTAGGAGTGTCATGATATGCTAAAGAAAACGAATATATAATAGTATAGTGATTGCTTATTAACACTTTACCGACTGGTCATTCGGCCATAAACATTTATGTCATTATAGGGTACTTAAATCTACTAACATTTTATGTTTTCATAACATTAGAATTAAACAATATTTATTTTGTCTATTTTATTTCTTTTATTTTTATTTCATTTATTTTATTCATCGAGAAAAGTATTTAATAATATTTAAAAAATTATGTAATAATATTGGAGTTTACAGTAGCTCAATGTTAATTTTTAGTTTCTATTTTTATTTCATTTATTTTATTCATCGCGAAAGGTATCTAATATTTAAAACAGTAGTACAATCTATCTCAATATCAGATAATAGATCAGTAATAGATAACAAATTATTGGTTGCCATGACAACCGAGTCACAGGCTACCCGTCGGTAAAGTGTTGGCATGAGTATAGTACAGTATGTATATTTAACAACCGCGAAATATTCGGTTTATATATTTTCTAAATATGTCAAAAAATATTCTGCCGAGTAAAATAATCAACAAGTGAAAAGCGAAATGTTTTACATTGTGAAACGAGTTGCAGGAAGAAACTTTGAAATCGGTGAGAGAAATTTTCCATTTATTCCGCCGTTTGCACAACGGCGCACGAGCAGGTGATCTGCATAAAGATGACGTGTTTAGAAAAGAGGATTCAACAGCACAATGTGATTAATCTGTGTGCATTAGCGGCGGTGCATGTAAGAGCAGTTAACGAGCCGAGTTCATTCACCAGTGTCGATGCATCGCGCGGATATATAATTACAATAGCCTGTTTATCGCGCATTACAGTCAATATTATCATATAAATTCGGAATTGTTATCGGCACAATTAATAATGAACTTCGCACCATCCCCCGAAGGTCTAGGTCGTGTTTGGGTCTACAACCAGGCAAGCAAAATAGCTGTCACTCCAGCCGGCGAATAGTTACATTCATTGGATTGATTTGATTTAAATTAATTAGCGTGCCAATGGTTCATTCATTCGAATCGAAACTTCACTGACAGTGGGATGACGGGTCAGTAGAAATCGGTCCGCGTCGCTTTCCATTTCGAACTCGCAGTTTAAGGACCGACTTACAATGAGGCTAGTGATAATCAGCACGACGATTAAACGATACGATAAAAAGACGGAAGTTGAACGAAATCGATTCAGAAGGTTTGTTATTGCTGGCATTAGGTGTAATGGAGTTCCGATGAAATTCCTCGGCCTAATCGTTAAAGAATCTAATAATAGATTCTAATAAAAGAATCTAATAAAATCACATGAATAGATAGATAGAGAAATAAGTAAATAAATAGATAAATGAGTAAATAAGTAAATAAATAAATGAGTAAATAAGTAAATAAATAGATAAATGAGTAAATAAGTAAATAAATAAATGAGTAAATAAGTAAGTAGTTAAATAAGTAAATAAAAATTGATGAATGCGCCTGTGCAACGAATAGCGCGGATTGCAGGCGAAATAAGAATTAAGGAAAGAAGGATTGGGCATAGAGACCGATTATCCAAAGAACGGGTTCTCGAGATCGGAGGCCATTTTCTCGGCCGCGGAAACCCGTGAATCGGCCGTGTACAATTGTGTTCCTCGACCCGGATAACTTCTCGACCCGTTTCCGAGATTCTATCAGGAAACCTTGAATCTCGCGAGGCGGAGGAGGTGGTGGCGATCGCGTGAAATTGCTCGAGAAGTCGGGAAGGGAGGCTCGGGCCGAGTCGGGCGGGCATATCGGGTGCACAGGTACACGTGCACGGGCTCCAGCGCACGTGTGCGCATTTACATACGGTCCTTTAATAGGCGCACGTGCACGCCGGTGTGCGTAAGTCGGCCTTTACGTTTATGAATGGAATTGTAGTAGTGACGGCCGGTGCACGTACGTGCGTAAAGTTGTATTGATGACTCAGCCTCTGTCTCTCGGCTCTCGTTGCACTCGCGCGATATATTACGCTCGTTCTACTATCCTCTGCATCTCTCTCTCTCTCTCTCTCCCCTCTCTTTCTTTTTCTCTTCCTCTTTCTTTCTTTTTCTCTCTCTCTTTTTTTCTCTCTCTCTCTCTCTTTCCTTTTCTCTCTCTATCTTTCTCATTCTCGTTATCTACATTCTTACCACCCACGCCTGTACATCTTTGTTTTCTCTGGTGCAGCCGAGTTACCAATTTTTCTCTACATTTCTTTCCGCGAAACTTTGCGGCCCGTCAGACTTGCTTTTCCAGCCGAATTCAGTTCACTGCGGAATTTTTGCAACGCGCGTGACAACGTTCTTCGAGTTACATGGAATTCTGCTCTCGATTGCGGCAAACGTTTATACAATTTGCGAATCACGATAGATGTTTCTTCAGAAATAGTTCTTCCAAGTATTTTCTGCAAAGATCTTTTACAATAAAAATATCTACAAATTTTACTTTTGATTGCAGGAACAGTTAGTTTGCTATTTAAAAATGAACGCTGAGATTGATCCTTTCTCATGAATCCTCCGTTATCTACAACTGAAATCCTCTCTAAATAATAATACTCGTAAACGGTGTGAATTAACCGGGACAAAATTGTGAAAAATTTTTGGAGAGAAAGGAGCAGCCTCGACGGATATGGGAAACACGGAAACGGGTCACTGGCATCGTCTAGTCCGACCTCTTCAATCCTTTCTCCCTGAAATCCTCCGGCAACGCGCAATATGTTACGCGACCCGCGTAACGAGATTCAGACGTCATATTTCACGTTTGAAAATCCCTTCCACGCCGCGGGAACATGTTGGCTGGCTCTTTTCGTGAGCGGAATAGCCGTGCGCGTTAAACAATTCGCCGCTGTGATATTCGGAACGCGTTTGATTGGAGCAGAAGCTGAATGCTCCGCGCGAAATGCTGAAAATTCTGGGGGTAAAGGAAAAAAAGTCTCGTGCTTTTATATTTAAGTCTGCTTTTTCCTTCTTTTTTTTTCTTTTTTTTCTATTTTCTTTTTGTTCTTGTATTTCATCTACCATATTACTCTTCTACCATATTATTACTCTCTCTTTCTCTGCGTCTCTCATTTTAACAAAGAATTCATCCCGTCAATAGATAAAGTTATTACTATTATTATTACTGGAAAGAAAAGTAGACGTTGGTTTTATGAATGACAAATTAATGATTCTAATTTTATTTAGACCATAATAAACAGCTAGCCACCAGTTCGAGGGTAAATAAAATTCGTCGGGCGATGTACTTATCGTTATGAAATCAGTTGAACTGGACCCGGGCAGTTCCCGACACTGTCAACCCGAAGTCACGCCGCCGCAACAGCGGACGGCGGCGTTAAAACCATCCGGCAGTAACCGGAGACGCTCGAAAACACGGCGAACAAACTACTTGGCGGTAGTTTTCGTTCCATTCGCAGGGACATATCTCTGACACGCATTATCATATTTTTCGCGTAACAGGTTCACGCGGCAGACGAGCGCGACGTTTCGAATTTGCATGCGCTATGAATAACGCATAAGCTTCTAACAGCGTGACAAACGGTTCGAATTACCGCGACGATCGAACCTGAATAAATAACTAATGTTAATAACAATTCTCCCGCGCCCGGTCTATCTCTCTTTCTCCCGATTCAACGATCCGTGAAATTGGACGATTTTTCAAGGTTCGTGAAAGCGATCGCAGATCTCAATTCTTCGCGGAGGAGAGAAAGACATTGTTCGGACCTTTGGAAGTCTCGAGGAGTTGCGGGAGGTCAGGGATCGCCGTTATCGCGGTCCCCGGACCAGCAGATAAGGCTATCCTTTCTTAATTAATGAATTAACGGCGTCAGATAACCCCCGTCAAAATCCTTAATCCTCGTGACACGGCCGATTTATTCGCCGCCCCGGCGGGAAGTCGGCTCGGAAAAGAGCCAATTAATTAAACAAACACAACCGCGCGATTTTTTTCAGCCGACGATCGACAGCGGCGAGAGCACGACCCCCGGTGTCCCGATCGGGGCTCCCGTTTCAATTAACGGGAATGAGCTGGTCGATGTGTCTCCGATAGTCGACTCTTTGTCCTGTTGCGATTTTCTATGTGCCTGAATGACGCTGAGCAGCTATCAGCTGCATTCTTTATGCGCGATCGATGACCAACTGTTCTGCAATTTACTCTCTGTGCAATTACACTGCAATATCCGGTAGGAAATTCTTCCTGATAAAATATTCAGCGCCGGTTTCGAATGCGCGCAGATGGAAAGAGATTGTTAGGCGAACCTGTGGATTTTTGTTTGCAAGTATAGCGCGGACTACAAGGAGCAAGATTTCAAAGTAAATAGATAGAACTTTATTTAAGGTGTGAGAATTGTATCAATAATTGTCATCTTGATACATGAAAGACTTCGAAGCAGCGTGATTGGAACTTCAAGTTTGTCCGATACCTTGAATGCGTCGAGTCCGATCGGAATCCAATAATTCCCTTAATACTAAACCTACCACCGCAGGTCAATTGGTAGATTTCACATTTTTTATTTCCTAATTACTTAAAAATTGTTGAATATGTTTCTTCATTCTGGCACACAATATTACAAGAATTGTGAAAAATTTAAACAAATCCAATCTTGTAATTCTCACAAAGCAACACCTGTTAGTCGCTTTTAGATCTTGGTAGCTTTAGTATTAATGTTTGTTACTTGAACAGACATTTATAAGCTGCATTTATTTTATTCATAGCAGCAATCACTTTTACTAATTATTAGCTGTTCGACAGCGAACAGTTCGCTTGACACTATAATCTGGTTAATTACACTACCCTAAAGGTTTATATTAAACGACGCTTGTTTTACTTGGGCATTTAATGGGCCCATTAATCAATTTAATGGGCATTGAACTTAATAAGAAGACACCGATGCTGTCGCGGAGAACGTAATTGATACCAGTACACTTCGACTTTTCTATACTGAAATGTCAAACATTTCCTTTTGCTTTCAACAAGTGAGCTCGTTCAAAACATTTAGTATGGAGCGTGTCGCTCTGTCTCGGCTTCTTTACGCGAAGTCGCGCGTTCTTCGGCTGCGTCGCGATCTCGAGAACACCGTGCACACAAGGCGCAGCGATTGCTGCGAGGAGAACGACCGGGAAAACACGTTGTTCCTGTAGCATGTCGGGAAATCCATCGTGATCCCCGGCGCAGGTACTTCGGCGCGAAAATCTGGGCTGTGCTCGCGAAATTCGCGGGGATTTCTTGGCGTCGACCGAGAAATTAGAACCCGTTTCGCATAATGCCGTTACGTGACGGTACATCGCGTTCCGATCTCTCTTCTTCTCTCTCCCTCTGCCTCTCTTCTCTGTCATCTGGTAATTCGGTTAATGCGACAAAATTTGGATTACATCCAGATTGCGGTTGCAGGCGCGTTTCCGACACCCTTCGACGCTTTCGCGCGATTAGATCAACACCGAACGATTTATCTATAAACGCGACCGGTCTGGAAAGGATTGTTTTCTATTGTCGGAATAACTGTCTTGTTTCGATTTAGGTGGCTGGTCCGAAATTACGATAATTTTCGACTGATGATTGATTTCGCGAGTCAGAGCTTGGGAAATTCGGTGAAACAGATCGTATTGCGCGTCGAACCACTGGGATAGTTTCAGTTTGTATTGGGTATGGAACGCCA
>CM052160.1:8443510-8478947 GCA_028455555.1 Augochlorella aurata | reverse complement strand
TATGTATGTATATGTATATGTATATGTAACACTAAATTATTAATACTGTAGGATAATCGTGAAACATGAAATCTTTTGCTTATTAATTTTTAGTAGATTTCAAGGCAGTATAATGTTTTTTTATTTTAATTCAACTGTTTGTATAATACACCGATATATACTACTTATATATGCTATATGTATTATATATGTACTACACTTGGTATAATATACCAAACAGTTGTATTGAGATAAAAATCATTATACTACTGTGACATTTTATAAGAATTAATAAATAATTTCGTATTTTAATTTCTGTATCTCTGTATTAAAGAGAATTATTCGAAGCAGCGATACATTTTCATTCGATGTTAGCGTGTTGTTCTCTACCGTGGAACATTGTTACCTGGCGGCAGAAAAATCCAGCGTACACGGAAAAATGATTTTTCTTCGATTCCGAACGTCGGGATCGATTTCCCGGCCGGAGAAAAACTCTGCACCGATTCCGTAGCTAAAATCGAATACTTCAGCGCAGACCATTTCAGCGACGGACAAAGGGAATTAGCGGTTGGTGCATTTACATCGATGCGCAGCGTTGTTTCCGGCAATAACCGCAGTGGGGGTGGCTGTCTCTCTCCTTGGAGCGCGCGTCGCGTCGCGTCGTTGCGGAAAATTGCGTTGGCCGCGTGACGGACGACAAAACGGGAACCGGATTTTCGAAAATCGTCAACGAAAGGGCCGGGTTGAATCCGAGAGAGAGAGAGAGAGAGAGAGAGAGAGAGAGAGAGAGAGAGAGAGAGAGAGAGAGAGAGAAAGGGAGAGAGAGACGGATTGTTTGGGAGGGACGAGCGAGGGGAATTAATCTCGCACGAACGAGCCGGCGCTTTGTAAAATTAATTTTGTCGCCGGCAGAGCGTCCGGGCCACTCGAAAAATCGTCAGACGGAAGCGCGGAACGGCCGACGAAACGGAGCCGACGGATACAGCCCGGCGATAATATTGATTTCGTATTAACGGACGCCTATACGGACGTTCCGCCGCGTTTCCTCCCCGCGCGCGTGCACGTCGTCGCCAGCGTCGTTGTATACCTCCAGCGCGCATCGACAAATATTACCCTCGCTCGTTCCCAGCTCGAAATCAATTTACTCGTTTGCGGTATTACTTTCGTGCTCGACGCTGACGGAGATCTGGGAAAGGGGGCGATTGCGTGGGACCCCTTGGATGGCGAGCTGGCAGGCTCAGCCTTCGAACTCGTCGCGTTCTCTACAATTGCTTTCTGAGCAATCGGAAACTACCGGCGGACAGATTTTTTCGTGTCGATCGGAGAACCATTGTTGGACTTTTATGTTCATCCCTTGTAGTGACTAACAACGATATCGCTGCTCTAATTCGGTATTGAAATGCGGCTAAATAACGGAGTTTAAAGACAAAGGCATTTAAACTGTTATTTTCGGAATAATTGTTTGGTTCTCGGAAATAATGAAATATTCGTTTCACTGAATTTTGTGTTAATGTATATTTAATAAATTAAAATAAATATAAATTTAAATATATATAATAAAAAGAAATCGATATAAATATAGGTTTTCTTAATAGTTTCAATATATAGCAGTTTTATTTCGTGTCCCTCTTGGAATTTTGCGATTATGAGGTTCTGCAATATTTTTATAATTTCTTTCTGGAACTTTAGCAAGCTGAGCCAGCCAAGTTTGTTACGTTGTGTGTTCCACGAACTATTTTCGTTAAAAACTTCAGTATACCGGAAGATTCTTCAGGGTTGTTCCTTAGCCGAGATTTTACGAGGATTGAACGAGACGTCAGATTTCTATTAAATTTGTGGAATTGTATTGATTGATTAACTTCGATAATTGGTGGCATTTGTTCTCTAGTAGAATAAGTTCGCCACTGTCGGACAGCCTACTCTATTCCCCTATGAGATGTTATTCTTTTATAAAATGTCATGAATTTGTCTATGAACTTGACAACTATCACTAAAATTCTTGTGCCGATGAACAGGTGTACTTATATCTTTATTTTTACATTTTTTCTAGATATATTTTCGAAGATACACCTCTGATCAATATGAGGAGAAAGGTGAGTGGAACGGCTGAACTATTACAATAACCCTAACAAGTATAACTAAAAGTCGGTCCTCAGGAATTAAAAAGTTTGTCGAATTTTCCGGAATATCTTGCACTTTCGTGCAAGAATTCGCATTTTATTGGTTGGGTAATTCGCGAAAGAAGATTACCGCGTTCCAGCCTTGCATGAAACGATGGGGTTCATTTTTACGTGGCATAGAGTCGTTCTCATTAACACTTTCGGGCTATCAATAAGGTTTGATGGGTCTTAGGTCGGCTCTTATTAGACGTCCTCTTTAATTGTTATCCGTTTTAATGTTCCCCGAGGTATCGCCTAAAAAGTTTAATTACTGAGGAAAGCGAGCTGGTGGTGGATGTTGGTATTACAGTTGGCATGCTGAAAAGTAATAACTTATGACCGGATGCGCTTCGAAGTGTAATATCCACAAAAACGTAGCTGTCGGTCAGATACTCATTGCTAGACTGCGGATGTATATGAATTTATAGCTCAATGGACTCCACGAAAAGCAACGACAAAACAGTACCAGCCGTCCAATAAAGCATCGCGAGATTTTTGTACTTCTTCGAGCGAGACTCTCTTCGCCTAAACGTAAATATTTTCGCGATGTGTTTCTCCGGTGACTCGAAACTCCGTGTGCACTCGCTTCTTCTCGCAAATGTAGTTCTAAGAAGACACGTGGGCCGTTGAAAGCAGAAACTGGAAGTCGAAGAAGTCAGTTCGTAGGTAATGAAGGATCAATTGAAGCTTAAAGTAATTAAAGAAAATGGAACAAAATATTGAATTCAATATTAATAATATTTGATAATATTTAATCATAAAATAAGATAAATGAAATAAATTATAAAATAAAATTTAATATTACATCAACGTAGCAAAAGGTTGACGTGTACCATTTTTGTTTTGAATGGCTCTTATGTTACTTTCTAGTGCATATTTTAGAACTATGCTGCGTCGATCAAAGAAGAAAACCGCTTTTACGATACTATACTTTTCGCCTAAATAGAACTGCGAATAAACGAAAGTATTAAAACCACTGAAGAAACTCGTACAAAACTGCTGAACCTCGCGCTGACGTTTTATTACAGGGAATCGAAAGAAAACTGATCGCCGAAGTTCAGGTATCGATGTATCTCGCTATTACAGAGCGAAAGCATCAGAAATTGTCTAAACGTGATCGTCCTCCCTTAAAGAGGGATCAAGCTCGCCAGGTTAGACCGCAGAATGCAATTGCATTTGGTGCACCACGATTGCGAGAGTGATTCCCCGCGCCGCTTGCTCGCGGCATTATTCCAAGAACTTCCGAATGAGGTGAAATTAAATATTTACCTTTCACGTGTATCGCCGCCATGTACATACATCTATCGCGGGTAGCACCGTAATTCCTTGTGAACTGGGTGCTCTATGAATATGAATGATGCTAATTGCATGAGCCATAATAGCTGGTTCGATTTAAATAGCTGCACGCCGAGTGCGGGCTTCGTTCATTGATACCTCTGCCCGGTGAATGAATATCGCCGCGGACTCGAGATGACGAATACTTTTTAATTACCTCTGAGAAATGACACACGCGACTTCTCTTTCTGCTCGCGTATCGGGGACACCCGTGGCGACCAGAGTGAAACGAATGATCGACGGATCGCGTGAGAAACGAGTGGAGAACAGACCAGTTTCTATGGAAATGCGACTGAGATCTCCTAACGTCGCGCGTTTGCATCCTAATAGCCCAGAACGCCGATAGAGGAACTCGCGGGGACCATTCGACGGCGAAATATTAATGGGACTGCGTGTTTCTCTGTTTCAGGTGTGATGGAGCCTCGTGGAGCCGGCTTTTACTATGAGTTGAGGCCTCGTAATTAATCGTGAGTGCTCCAGATCGCTTTATTTTCCTCCGCTTGACAGAGAATCAAAGCACGATCCTTGTTCGACTCGATGTATACCTGTTTTCTTTCGAAGTGTTAGAGTCCTCGGACTCGATGTTACCTGCTTACACGGCGAATCAAAGATAACTTGGTCTTCTCGATGAACCTAATCGTACAGTTACCGATCTCGTTTACTTGTGAGAACCTTCGGTCTTCCTACGTCGACTGGTAGAGAGGTTCATGTTTCCACTCGAAATTCGTTGTAGAATAGTTTTAAGAGATATCAATTCGAGAGGGGAGTGATTCTACGTGAAAAAAGTAAGTCGGGATGAAAGTTTTTGCGACAGGACTCCCGGCTCTGAACTAATCGAGTTGGGCAGGCTTTAGCGGCAGAAGTAGAAACGGTCTGTTATGCACAGACACGCCCGTTTCGCCGGCACGCGTGAGGCGAATCTTCGAATTTAATTATCTCGGACACGAAGCGACGTACGGAAAAATTATATTTCACATTTTGGACTCGTTCTTTCATGGAGATTCTACCCGCCGAGGTTTCATCTCCATTTTTCCAGCTCTACGCGTGTTACCGCCGAATTGCTGACACGTTATTTTCCGCAATTGGATGTCGACTGATTTCATTCAGATCGTATTAATCCTGCAATTCTTTCTGCGACCCTTTAGATCGCAAATCTCGGAATAAAATTATTTCTGAAGTTTGACAAACAATTGTGCCGTCCACGTGAAATGGACGCGTCGAAGAGATTCGGTACATATTTTTAACCCTCATCTGTTTCTAATGTCAATCTGACACTATTTTCAGAGTATTCCGCTGTTTTTAGAAAAATTGATCGCTTGATTATCCGATTGATTATTTTCATCGATCTCAGCAGACCTCAGTCAATTAGAAATGACTTTCTTCAGTGAGTTGAAAATAATACACACATGTCATGAAGTTTTTTAAATATTTTCTTTTAAATTGTTACCTACCTATTTTTATCATAAAATAATAAAATCTGCAGTCTAATTATTAGCAATAAAAAAAAGATAATATTTATTGCACGAAAAATAATCTCTTTTTACTGTATACGATTTTTTTGCAATAGTGTCAATTTGACACGCGATAGACGCGTTATTTGGAAAAATGAGGGTTGATTACAAAAGTGTCGAAAATGATGGTTACATTTTCATGCTGCCGAGGCTTGGGGTCTCGATCAGGCTAGCGAAAAAGAACGGTTAATTGTATAATAATGTCTCTATCAGCGCGAATTTCATCCCATTGGCGCGTGTAATTGGCAAACTCGCTTGTTTTTATCCGTCGTTAATTACGGCTGTGGGAAGGCCAGCTAATTAACACGTCAATAGCGAGAGCCGTTCTAGTCTATGGTTATTTACAACACTAAAATCGACTGGATAGGCCGCCATGAATACCGCGGGACCAGCCGATAGAAACTCGATCGCGCAATCTCTTCGCAAAGGCTTTTCTCATATCGCTAATTGCCGGGGCGTAATTCCTGACGCAATATTATACCGTTCCGTGGTGGATTCCTGGTGGACTGGCTGGGATCGGAAGGTGTTTAGCGAGTCGTCGGTGTCAAGGTCCTCGGTCGCCACAGATCCCAAGTTCACGCGGATCGCAAACCTCCGACTAAACAGCCTTTCTCTTCGCCCTTGAATCGCGCAGCATTGAACTATGCCGCGTAATTATCGGTCAAGTACGTTGTATTATTCGAACAATACCGGCTTCGCCGACCGGTTAACTGGCCGCGCCAGGATTCTCGGTTTCATTCATGCGAGCCTGACTCGACTTCCCAAAAAATTCCTCTGCCAAGCGGTCCTCCGTTTCTTTCCTCAATGAATTTTCTGCAACTTGATTTACACGCATTCTTCGCTACAGAGCTAACCGACTGAAACAACTCGAATTCTTTTGTTAGTACTATGCTATAGAGACTATAGTGGTTTCCATGGCTCATTAAGAACACTTACTGTAACAGTTTGTATCTCTTTTTAGCAGGTTTGTTTTCTAAATTTCACAATAATCTCGCAATCGCATACACCGCTTTAAAAACAGGAGGGTTACTCGATCATATTCTAAGTATTTATGATTTCCATCTAAACATTGCGTTGCATATTGAAACCGATATCAGCACAGAACCGCTGTAGACTGCTACTGCATTAGACCACAGATCTTCAATGCAGAATGTTCTGCATCGATTGTATATTTACCGACATCTCGTCGCAAATAGACCGCGGATCTTTATGCAATTGTGACAGAAATAGATATCTCGAATATGCAATAGTTAAAACTTTTCAAGAATTTAGAGACACTATTCTATTCTTTGCAACTTATTCAAGTTATTAACGAAAGAAACGAATAATCTCTGTGCAATATTCTTCTCTTCTAATTAATGCAATGTTTATGCCGCATAAAGATCCGCCGTCGAGGCATAAATGTATATAAAACCCGAGTTTACTTAGGATAATCCGATGCACATACCTCGGAAATCTTCGGAACCCTGATTGGTAAGATCGATCCGCTCGCCGACGAATTCGTGCGACTTTTAAAAAGAAAGTTGACGAACGCGATCGGTTCGCACAAGAGTCGGCTTACCTGAAGGTTCGGTCGCATTCTCCGGAACGTTAGATCACCGGCCCTGCCAGTTGCGTTTTCAGGCGGAAAAAGGCCATCACCTGACGCCGAAACCACGTGCAACGACACGCGTATCGAGCGCACAATCGCCGGTAATCGCAGGTAACCGAATAGCCGCGCTCGGAGGCCGAGAGCGAGGCGGATCGTAGCGTTCGCGGCGGGTTTGGCGGGGATGCAGGTTGCTGTACGCTCTATGCCCTATAGCATCCATATAACCGTCGTATTCGTGGCTGTTAGGGTGCGGAGAGGGTGGCGCGGTGGCGAAGAGAGAAACATGGAGAGGCTGTGATAGAAGGCAACGCAGAGAGCGAGACGCGGCTAGACGGGTACAGCGAGAGGCTCCTGGCGAGAGAAAGAGAGCGAGAGAGAGAGCTGGATAGATAGATAGAGAGTGAGAGAGAGTGAGAGAGGGAACTCGAGGGATGGTTTTGCTCTGGTGGCTCTGTATTGATTGCTACTCCTCCTCCCCTCCGCTCCAGCGACCATATCTCTCGTTCTCTCTTTTTCCCGCTGGATCTCTCCGGCTGCTGCCGCCTTCCTCTTCGCTGTATATTTCTCCTTCTACACGTACCTGTCTTTTTTCCCCCGCCCCGCGGCCGCTCCCGTCCCTGTCCTCCCGGTCGTTCGTCTCTTTTTCCATCCCCTAGCCCGGTCTCTCGGACGCACACCGACGCAACGAAGACCCGTAACGTCGACCAGCTCCGCGAAACCATCAAGATCCGAGCTCCTAGCCGCCCTCTCTCTCTCTCTCTCTCTCTCTCTCTTTCTCTCCCTCTCTCGCTCTCGATTTCCCGCTCTCTCTCTCTCTCTCTCTCTCTCTCTCCTCTCCATCTCGTGTGTCCTCATCCCCCTGCCGCCCTCTCGTCTCCTTCGCAGCGAAGGAACGACCGAGTCCGCCTGTAATTGACGCAGATGCGAGGAACGTCCGCGAGCGAGGACGCAGCCGCCTTCTCTCTCTTTCTCTCTCTCCCTCCCTCCCTCCCTTCTCTCTTTCTCTCTCGCTCCGGCTCTCCGCTTCTCTCCCCTGCCTCTGGCTGCCGGAAGCTGTTATTCTTCGCGCTAACAGGGGAAATTGATTGATACGCAGTCGCGACCGGTTGCACGGGGTTAGAGCTGGTTTTGATAACTGCCACACCGACTCGCGTCCGACGTCGCGAGACCAAGAAATCTAGGGTACGCTTTTCGTCGGTGGTGGAATCCTCGCGGTGCTGTAACTCCGGATTCTATTAGATCTCGGCTTCTTCTTGGTTTTAGTTGGACTTCGAAGATTGAGAAGTTTCTCGTCAACGTACGTGTAACAGAGAATTCTATAGGAAGGTGGAGTCTGTAACTGTAGAATGATCAACTGCTGTTAGCCCTCGGTTTGTTTTCGGGCGTAATTGATTTCCTATTTATCGAATGGGATATATTAACTCTTTCCTGTTCAGAAATCAACGAGATAAAAGAATAAACAAATTTAATATTTCTTGTTCGATGAACATAGAGGTAACCCCTTGCCGCGCTTTCACGAGTCGATTGAACTAGTCATAATCTGTTTAGTATTCGTATCTATATTTAATTATTCCAGTAAATGTAAGTACACGATAAATAAATCTCTTTTTTCAAAGAAATGATTTCAATCGAAAAAGTTTTAATCGTGTGAAGATAATGATATGCGAGGGCTTAATTATGCTCGAAAACAAACCAAAGGCACAGAGCAATTGGTCGCTCTACTAGTTCTAGTGTCGAAGGTACGGAACGATATTTATATCTAACAGAGTAATTACTAGAAATCTCCGCTACGAGTCTGACTCGTTGAAGCACGGCAAGGGGTTAAAAGCTGACCGAGCTCGTCGCTCGAGCCAAGGAATTGAGCACGCAGGAACTTTTCGTTTCCTCGTTTGCCAGCTGATAATTCTTGCATCTCATTGCGCCGCAGGGCGTCTATATCGGTACGAATTGCGTCCAGGTGCCCGTGAATATTCATCGATCGCGGATCACCCGGTTAGGAGGTCGCAGAGTCGATGCTCTTGCGCTAAGTGTATAGACTATAGACAGACATTAAAAGAATTCCCGGACGAAGATCGCTCCAAGGTGGATCATGAATTCCGAGAGATCCTACGCGGCGGACCGTCTGTTAAACGGAAAGATTTCGCCCCTCCTTCGACTAATCGATCATCTATCGGAAAACGATCTCCCGTAGCAGCGTCTCGACGCATTTCTCGCGCTCGATTTGCTCGTTTTATCCGCGCGCGTGCACTCGTATGAATATTTCAAAGGCTTCGACGGGAAGATCCCGCGGACTTGGGTAATTGAACGTCGATGGCGGAAAGTAACGCTCTGCGACAGTGAAATTGACACCTGCCACACCGTCGCGGTCCGCGCTCTACGCCGCTGCCAATGATTTTTCGAGTCCCCGAATGTTTATAGCGCGCCGACTCGATATTCTTCGCCGTATTAACATTTAAAGGACCAGTCCTTTCGGTTTCCGGCTGCGATCTGTCAGATCGTATTTCATAGCGAGTGCTGTCTGTTGGACAGGAGTCGCGTGTTTTCCATCTCGAGATGCCGGGATTTAATGCTTTCGTCGTCGATATCCGTTCTTATTATCTTTTCGCCTGGAAACGTCAATTTTACGCCCCTCGGCCGAGGGGAAGCGGATTCAGCTGTCGCATAAATATCACTTTTTAACCGGTGAAATTGATCAGCGTGATTTGCCGAGTCAACATTTTTATCTCTAGGTTAAAAATTTGAGTATAGTGGCCTCAGACGAGCAAAGCCTAATTTTACGTTTCGTTTTGTCCAGTTTAGCTTATTGTTTAGTATATGTGATGTACTCATTAAAGTTCATAATTACTATCTTTATGCAGAATAAAACATATCTTCTTCAGTCGCAACAGAGATCGGTCGAATAGAAATTTCTTTGTTTAATAATATTAGTGAGTTAAAATTAATACACAGACGTCCTTAAAATTGTTTAATGTTCTGATTGTTTAAAAGAACAACGAATTAATTAAACCGATCGCAGCGCTTGATTCTTACAGGTGGTTAACGATACACCGAAAAAATTAATATTACATTTTTTATTGCGTAATTACATATTCTATTTACCGGATCGGAGGAGCCAACACGAGAAGTGAAATTAATTGTAGGGAAGGAATATTTGGAAGTCTCAAGCTTTTGTTATAGACCGTATAGGTTTACGATTTTTAGCAATGGTGAACTACGTTCGATGTTATTAACTATTTTATATGGCGAGACTAAATCTGCTATTGATCTCCGTGCCTCTAGTGTGTTTGGATTCAGCATGGCGATGTCAGGCGTATAACTGTAATCACAGAAAACCATGTTCCATTTTAGCGCTGTACACCTTAAGAATTTAAAGTGCGGCAGTAAGAATATATTTGTATTACGAAACAGCGCGATGAACGATCGTACAGATAATTAAGCACAACGTTTGTGTTTTATTAATGAAATTCCAGTACCGAAGTGGATCGCGCGAAATTCGTTCAACTATTCATTCGAAGAGTTCTACCACGGCGCAGCTTAAAAACTGTGTATCAAGAAATAAACGACACGACACGACAGTCCGTCCATTATCCTGTCACTTCTCTCGATTTAAATTGATTAGCAGCGTGGAGACGGAAATATTCTCACCGTATTCTGCAAGAAAGACACATTTAATCTTCACCTCGCAAGTGACGATATCTCCAGCGGTCTAATTGAATCCGTGTATAAACGGTCGGTCGATATTAATACTTTAATATCTATCGATAATCTGTGCGTTCCATCGGAAATATATTCGTTTAAACATCGACCTCGCAAGAAATTATCGAATCGCGTTAAACGGACTCAGTCGTTTGACGGAGAACTAAATTCCAGTCTCTGACAAAAACCGATGAATGAAACAATTTATTTACAGAGTCTCGTCTTATTAAATTACCAGCGAAGTGTTTCGAATTATCAGCGAAGTGTGAACTGGCAACAGAATTGTCCACGTTCCACGACCAACAGTCGGAATTACAGCGATTCGGTGGATGCGCAACTTTATCCGCCAGCGTCCGCTCGCTCGCAGATTTCTCCGAAGATGATTGGTCGAAATAGTCGCGGATATCGGCGCGATCCAATCGAATGCCGAGCGACACGGAGAATCGTGGTCCGTTCGATCGAAATAAAACGGCGACGCGTCATCCTGGAGGCATCGGCACGAGTTTTATAGACGACGCGTCACCGACGGCGAAATTACGCGCGCAGTCCACCGCGACACGATGGAGATATCGTTTTATCTCCGTCAATTACGGGCCAGACGCTTGCCTACGGTCGATTCGACGCAGAATAGTCGGAAAATGTTCAAGTTACCCGGAACGGGGCAATGTTTCGCGTTTTGTTGAGGCCGCCGGACGCGGCCGCTCGCGATTACACTGCGCGCACGTTCTGCCAAGTTCCATCTCGCGGAAAGTCGAGCGGTTGAAAACTCGCCGATCGTTTTCATTGTACCGCGAAATCTGCGGCTTCCACTCTAAACCTATCGACCACGGTCAAATCGTCGTTTTTACACTCGTTACTTTGGAATTGTTGGAATCGTGGAGGAACTCTCGTAGAAAATAATTGAACACACGACCCTTGTTCAGACAGACGGTGAACGTACGTTGTTGTGCAAAACAGTTCGGCGAACTTGTTTATTCGGGCAGATATTAAAAATATGCGTGCGAATTAATAAAGTGAATTTCTCTATTCGGACGGATATTAAAAATATGCCGTCGTGCAAAATAATAGAGCGAATTTCTTTGTTAAACAAATATTAAAAATATGCTTTTATGCGAACTAATAAGGTGACTTGCTCTATTCGAGCAGACACATACGGAAATAATCGAGTATATTTGCTCGGTCATTAAGAGCGAATAAAAATTGTGCAGATGTTAAATAGATTCGACGCGGTAATTTGTCTAAGGCAGCACGCGCCAGACGTTTTTAATGAACGGCAGGTTCAGTGTTGATAACAAGTGGCGCAATTGAGGCGGACCTTTGAATGGAGTAATAGGGGAAATGATGGTTCACGTGTTCTCGCCGGTATGTTCGGGGCGATCAATCGATCCTTTGGTAGTCCAGTTGGCAGTAATTTCGAGTTCATACACAGTGACACCTGATTTATTAATGGTCCGACGAGATTTTCGTATTTCTTGGAATAGAATCCTCCTGCTAACTAAAGACGCATAATTTACGCCCGATCTGTATATCTCGAACCGATTGAAAGTTTCACTCGATCGGACATTTCTCAACCGAATTAAGTCGTAATCAAATCTCCAGAAGAATTAGCCAACCTAAAATATACTGCCTCCATTGGGATATAACAGAATAGGCAACCTCGAATTGCTCGACGAGCCTCGCAACAGCTATCCGCAGCTTCGGAAAACGGTGAAACGTGGAAAATCGCGGAAGATAAATTCCGTCTCGGAAGTTGCGGCAGACGGTCGTTCCCCGTCGCGATTCGCGATTTCGCGAGCTTCCCTCTACTGGAAAAAAAATAAATTTCACGCGGATGAATAAACCCGGCGCATGTTTCCTCCTCGGGCAGGTGATTTCATTTCCGGGGAAATGTTCTACGGCCGAGCACACGCAGGTACGCAACAAAAGCTCCGCGCAGCGAAGAGAAACGGGGATCGCGGAGGAGGAGGGGGAGGAAGAGGAGGAGGAGGAGGAGGAACTTTAAACAAAGCGAGAATTATTTACTGATCAACGTGCGCAATAAACTACACCGCCAGTTATTTGCATAATCATTTATATTTTATTTGTAGATTTCAATCGTTTAATCAGGACCACGCGTCTGTCTCTTTGTTCCCGCGCTTCGTTTTTGAATCCCGCGGTGTATGAAATAATTATTTGCAAATAATCAACGAAACTCCGATCCACCGTCGGCGGACATTGTTTACCGTTCTCGCGGACACAGTGCTTCAAATAAAATCCAGCTCCTCTGTGTTTTTCCGGCAGCGTTTCGCTGGGCAATTAAGGTTACGATTACACTACTCGCGTTCTTTCAGCAGCAGCCAACGTATGAACTCATCCTTGTGCGAATCGTTGCATTGCGTGTATTCCTTCCTCCGAAATCGTGCTAATTTATTAGAACACGTTGAAAAGTAGACACGTAAATCGTCTTTATGGTAGTACATACACATTCTTTTGTGAGTTCATCCAAAAAATTGAAATAAAATTTCCGTATCATATTCGAGACACTGTACTTTACTCCAAAAAGCATGACAATCTCGCTGCACTTTGTATTGGTAACACACGAAAACTTTATTGCCTCGTAATTTTACTGCCTGCTAAGGGACAATAATTGAAAACGCATAAAATTGGCGGGTTAACCTAATACTGACATAAAAATGATAACGTTGACAGGGTTAATGCGTTCATCTCAATTGTTCGAACCGCCTCTGTCTTCAACGTTGCTTAACAGCGAACTTCATTTCACCGTCGAAGATCGTAGATCGCACTAGCCAATCAGCTGTTTCTGGCGAGTATACTCGTCGCAATACAAAATGTTACTACTTCTTCGTGACGAAAACAATTACCGGTTGAGGAGAATTTATACGTTGATATTAAATTATATGTATTCTATAAGAGCGTTGTATTTCAACGAAATGCGAAGAAGATCGAACACGTACAGTATAATTACAGTAAAAAAGAAATTTATACTATCTATTTCTACTATAAAATTTATTTCATTAACATTATGCCTGATTAAAACCAATGGAATTCATTTCAACAGAGGTTTCGAAGAGATTGCAACAGCGAACCGCTTAAAAACCGTAAGCATATTTCGCAGCCGCGGAACAGAGATCTTTTTGCATCGTAAATACAGGGTTGCCGGAAAAGAACGCGAACAAAACCGCGTCGACTAAAAACACGTTGTGTGTCCGAAACTTCGCGAAAGCTGGTTCTGCAGCTCGTTGCCCGATGTTCGCGCATTCTCATGAAGAATTTACCGTGGCGACTTCGCGAAGAGAAAACCCCGGGGTGGCCGGGAAATTTCCCTAGAAGTAATATCCCGGTATGGAATCGATATTCCCCCGGCGCGGGCCGGCGGTTTCGGTCAAAGATCGTCGATCGCGGGGCTCGGTTTGCCACAGTCGATCATAAAATGGCGAAGTTTCCCCGGCGTTGCACACCAGGGAAAAACTTTCATAGCGATGTCTGGGTCACTATGCTCGCTCGCCGCAATAACCGATAAACTTTTCACGATGCAGTCCGGTGAGAAAGACGGGGGGGGGGTCAGGGGGTGGGACCGGTCGGCCGCGTGTTCAGCAAGATATACGAGGCGTCCCCCGCATCCATTTCCATGTTATTGTTGCACACCGGACCGGCCGCCATCTTTCTTTTGCGGACCATTCGCCGCGTTTCTACGCGTCGGCGAGCCGCGCCAATGAAAATGTTAATCTTATTTAGTTTCTCCTTTTGTCACGGCCGTTTAACACGTCCAGCCCTGGCTTTTCCGCCGGCGTTGTTTATTAGGCTGTCGTGAAAATGTTTTCTCGCGTTCGTCCTCTTCCTGGTCAGGCCGTTTGCTTCGACGCGGGGGCCAAATATTGTTGCTGCCCCCGTTGCTCCATTTTCGGGACACGTCCCGTCGATTTTCTACCGAAAAGTTGGTTAAAACGGAACACTGAACTCTAATAAATTTGTTACGGTAGACAGTTGTTCAGCAATAATTTTGCACCTTCTTTCAGCTGTTCACGTTCTCTTGGCACACGTGCATTTTACACGCGGTAATTTAGAAAGGATTGCTCGATGCGATAGAATCATTTACCTCTTTACGACGCTATTGACTATTGACGCATCTGCTGTTACATTTTTCGGGCAAACCTTTCTGGCGAAAGACCTTTAAAATTTCTGACAAAATATCTTCAAAATGAGCCAATGGATAATCAATTCGATGGGCACACTGTAGACAGTTATTTAATAATAAGCTCGTATCTCGCTTCAGCTGTTCACGTTTTCTTGGCATACTTGCATCCTCGTGCATCAGCCCAGATAATTTCAGACGGGATGATTGATCGGTGTGCTAACCGAGATCCGGGTGTCCCAGACGATTCTTGCGACAGTTAGGGGTAGTTCCATCCCGAGTGCAGTCTCTAAAAATCTAATCTCTATTCCAGCCACGGTGTAGAAATGCCGTCGGATCGGAATATCGTTGAACGAACGTCAATCGATAGCCAAAATCTCTGGTTTCGTCTATCGGTTCACGCTGGTTTCGAGGCGCGGCAACCTTGCCCGATTTTCTTTCCGCCGATTCGATTGTTGTTTGCCAGACAGTGCTTCCCGCACACTCGATTTAACCGACGGTTAATGGTACGAGTTTTGGAACCGACCAGATGTAGGTTACCGGGTCTCTGCCGTTTAGCGTGCTTCCTGCCAAGTGATGTATGCTTTTTCTGATTCGGTTGGTAGGACGTCGCCGTCGTCGTCGTCGGCGAAGGATGTACAGATTGCGAACCAAGTGGGAAACGTTATGGTTCCGTGAACCACCGCCGGCAGCTACTACCTACCGAGTTAGAAGGTTAGCTTCAAAATAGTGGAGTAATGGCTCCGCAGATTATACCTTACCGGCGGGGAGTTTGAAATCCTTTAACGGTGGCAATAACGATCCCCGGGAATTTGCTCTTCATTCTTCGGAGTGCTTCTGCTTCGTTTAGCGTCACGATTATTGGACAAACCTTTTCGTACTTCCTCGTACTTCTGCAGTTTCAATCGCACGGGGTCAAAGTGTTTTGCTTTCAACGTTCCATCGACGGGCTAAATTCTCTAGCAGAAATTCTGAGATTGGAACTCGATACCGGAAGATCTTTGTTTGTCTGTTTTGCATACTTTAATACCGGACTGCGCGGATTATGTAATAATAATAATTATTTAGGAAGACATCTTATATAGCCAATTTTTGGCCAGTGGTTTCGTTTCAGCTGTAATTACTAGACCGCGGATCTTTATGCATTTATCCAGGAATTTATGCAGGAATAACGAGTAGATGTAATTTAAAGCAATGGAAGATTAATAGAACAATTATTGTCGATGTATTAATTTGAATTTATTAAAGTTATTAGAGAAGACAAAATATTGAGCTTGGCTCCTGTCTCTGGTAATTAAAGCAGACGATTTTTATTTAGCATAAATTACATTTAAAACGAGAGGACAGTTTCTTCCATGTCTAGCGATTTTCCAAACATATCATGAGACTTCAAATGATTCTCTCGCATCAACAAGCCGCTATAGAATTTTGTCGGATATCAGTTCCGCTAAAACTGATTAATATCAGGTATAGCTGGAAGCATTTGGTGTCCTCCAAAAATTGCCAAGAAATCCGCAACCGCGAGTCACAGATTGATCGCGTTACCACAGCGGCCACTCGGCCAGCGCCGACAATCCCTGCCGAAAATCCTTGGGAGTCTCGGAGGCGCTCATCAGGAACCCATTAAGATCGGCCATAACGTCGTTCTAGAAGCGGAGGCAGAAAGGAATGAACGTACGCGTCGCGAATACGAGAGCGCTGGAGCGGCAGCGTAATCTCCGCAGCCACCATTTTTCTTTGGACGTGTGTCCGCGAATCCTCGAGCGGCAAGTTTTTCCCGGTCGAAGGAGCGTAACACCGGTCGAGAAATCGATGGTTGGGAGCTCGCGTCACTCCTCGTTCCTCCTCTTTCTCTCTGGAACGATTCGCCGCCCCTCGGGTCCTCTCGCTCTCTCTTTCTCTCTCTCTCTCTCTCTCTCTCTCTCTCGCTCGCTGTTCTCTCGCACGCTCCTCTCTGGCTGACCGAAGTCGCCGTTCTTATTCGTCGTCTCTCGGCCGCCAATTTACGAGCACCTTGAAGTGCTCGCGAGGCTGAAAACCGGGCAGAGAGCCGGCCGGAACAGAGCGGAGCAGAGCAGAGCGGAGCGGATGCTCGATACCCTGGCTAGCGGGAATTCGAGACTCGTACCGGGGACTTTGGTATTCCCCGCATGGACTGAGTATCCGGGGAGCATCGGGATTGCGAGCAGCGAATTTTTCGCGACTGCACCCGCCGGGAGATCGGCCCGTTGCGGCCGAATGGTAGGTATTCCGAAAGCATCGGTCGAGCGACCGCCATCATGCCACTCGCAATCCCTCTTGACGGCCCGCGGCGCTGTTAAGTTCGCTCGCACGGAAATTTCATCGGGCCACCGCTAATTGGCGCTTAAGTCAGCGCGGATCATTTCTTGGACCATCAGCCCCCGCGTCGCGCGGGCTATATTCGTGACATTTCGATGCATGCAAATAGGCCGCGCACGGCTGTCACCTGGCTAGCTAGGATGAACGTTTCGCCGAAGTCGATCCTGCGACAATCCAGGCGGGGTGGGATAGAGCCCGTTGTCAGTCGCGTTATGAACGAGCCATCACGGCCGGCGAGGTTCAATTCATAATTTTAAACGCTGCGTTGGCTCGTTGCAAGCGCAATTAGTCAGGATTGTGTCTCCTGCGTTGAATGCTCCGTTCTATGCCGGTGGTGTAACGCGTGTCGGAAAGTTTTTGCGTGTGTCGCGGGCCGCTGTAAACGCGCGAACTTCCTCGGTACTGCTCGTTACCGCTTTCAGTTTTGTTGCTGGCGGTGTTGTAATTGTGGCGGGGCTTTTTGCAACAATGGGCATGACTGAAAAATGGGCTGACGCGTGGACGCGTTTAAACATTTTAGTAAGCCTCCATTGTTTCGTCGCTGTTCTAGCGGTGGAGAGCAAGATTGATTGTCTTACGTTTGCGTTCCGAGATTCACCAGATTCGATGCTATACGGTCGCAGGGAAAGATAGTAATGCTATTCGTTCGATTCAACCCCTCGCCGCAACATTTTCGTCGGAGATAAAATGATTACAACTTCTTCGATTCTAAGCATTTCGTGGAAGAAAAAGAGAATTTGCGTTTACTGTGCGTCTACTCTTACTTGAACGCTTAAGTACTGACTTCAACGAACAATAAACATTCAAACTCGGCAGGTTATTACTCGAAATCCCCATCACGAGTCAGGCTCGTCAAAGTACGGCAAGGGGTTAAAGTGAATGCGAAACGGCCCGACGTTTCTGGGACATTCTACAGAGGAGTTAAGGGGCCGAGAAAGGCGGCTGTTAGCAAGTAGAATACTGCGGTAATGGACGGACTCGCCGAGCCGTGTTGAATGTAAGAATCCGAGGAATTTATTAAATTCGTATTCCCTAAAACGATGCCAAGCGCGAATCAATTCCGTTCGACATTTTTCAGCCGCTTTTTTTGATCGCTTCCCGGTCGAGGGTGCCACCTGTTTCCTGCATGCTCTGTTATTACTCCAAACATTGCTCGATTGCGAATTGTACCGTCGATTATTTCGCTGCTAGCGGAGCACAGCGAAAAAATGTCATAACCTCTGACACCTCGTTCGGAAATGATCGTCGTTGTCGCTACTTCGAATTAATCCAGATTCTTTCATCCCCTTTACGCTCGCCGAGTCTTCGCGAAACGGATTTTATTCAGATATTTGGATACACAGATATGCGGATTTTATTCACATATTTTCGGCATTGAATTCGAAGACGTGACAATCGCGGTGTCAATTTGCCGAATGTTCCACCGACGTCACCTATTTTCGAGCAATGTTTCGAAAGCATCGTTTAGTTTCTCAGTTTGTGTGATTAATTGGACACGGTTACTGTCGTGTCGGTGGTAATCGGTTGACACGATTTTGCCGCTAGTCGCCGCGTCAAATTGGTGACCATTCAGTCGAAGATGTAAGTGTCTGATGGAAATATTTTCAAAAGTGTCTCACAAAAAAATCGATAAAGAATTATCCACACAAAACGTCTTCTTAAGGACTGAAGTATCACTGTATTCTTAATCTTGAAAACACATCAAATCGACGTAAACTGTACATTGTAAAGTCAATCGACAACCTTGAAATTTTGATAAGCATCGCGACGACCGCAAAAATGGCAAATTATATCAAGTGTAGTTTGCATACGATGGTGGCCATAGTGCGATGATAACGGTGCCGGTGGCTGTGGAACGGTGTCTAGCCTAGCACCAGCCTAACCCGAGTGAACGTTACAACCACGTATATTTATACAACAGCTGGCGGCGCGGTAGGGGTGTGCCAGTCAGCTGATCGAAGCGCTGGAGGGGAATGCCGGCTGGAGGGGAGAACGGCCTTTATTTAAAGCGCTCGAGGAAGCCTTTCTTCGGCTGGCAAACAGTCATCGAATGAACATGCGAGACACCGGCGTGCTTACGTATGCGCGTGACTGAAATATTAACGCAGATTTTTCCGCTTCTCCTTCCTTCTCTCCCTCTTTCTCCGACCGTCCTTCGGCGTCTGCGTGGGTGGGGAGCAGAAACGCGGCAACGAGATTCGAGACAACGCGTCGACGTATTAACATAATTAACTGGAATCCAGACGTTGCGCAGACAATGCTTCACTCGGTTCCGACGGTTTTCCCTAAACTCGAAGCTTCTGGGAACTTCGATATTTATCGACGAGGAGATGCTTCACCGTTTCTTTCCTCAGGGTAATAACAGGATTTCGACCGACTCGCCTAACCTACGTTCATTGTCGAGCATGATTCTACCTTTTCCGCGATTTCGCTACCCTTTTTCTCCGTTGCAGCAGCAACCTCGCGAAAGTTCAAGGTCCACCGATAGTAGATTTAAATCACCTCTTTATGAGCGAACGAACGGGAAAGAAGTTCGCGGTCCGTTGGGTTTCGTAACGCGGCTGGATTATGGCAGAGTTTACGTGGAAAGTTCTCCAGCGGCTCTCGAAATTTAGGTAACCGGTGTTCGCCGAGAATGGACGAGTGCTACCGGCATTTTTCCGACAATTATTTCGTCGACCGTTCGATCGCGACCAGGGAAAAACTCGCCGTGGAAACCGGGGAAACCGGGAAAATATGTCGCCGCGTCCTCGACGTATAACTCACCCCCGAAATCCACCGATCTTCAATCGCCCCCCGCCCCACCCCGGGAAAAAACTTCACGCTGGTCAGTCCCGCCATTTCGTTTTTCCAGCTCCTCCCTGTCACGAGCTCCAATCAGTTTCCCCGGCAAAAATGCTCCCTCGTTTCCGTTACTTTTCCGTCCCTTCCTCGCTCCTCCCCTGGAAAACAGACAACCCGCGTTCCTGTATCGCCTAAACTTTTCTGCAGCTCGGCTGCTCGCGATGCTTTCAAACCATCATTGCTGCGTTACGTTCGAGCACAAGTAATTTCCGGTTCCGTGTATCATATTTCGTAATTTCTCGGTGGTTGTTACACTTTATTTCATTCTATTTCATTCTATTTTATCCTGTTTAATTCTGTTTCATTCTATTTCATTCTATTTCATTCTATTTCATTCTATTTCATTCTATTTCATTCTATGTCATTCTATCTCATTCTATTTCATTATATTTTATTCTATTTCATTCTATTTCATCTTATTTCATTCTCTTTCTTTCTGTCTCAGTCTATTTCATTCTACAGTGGAATCTCAGTTATCCGAACCCCGTTTAATCGACGCTCCGTATTATCCGAAGTACTCTGATATCTGCAACAAAGTCTCGGTTATTCGAATTACTGTAGTCTGTTTTCGAGGTGCAATGTATATAAAATATATACCCGAATCAAAATTTTATAAGAGAAGTCAGAAATTCAAAATATCGTCACTTACACTATATGTGTAATTATATTGTAATTATAGTGTAATTATATATGCAATTATACATATTATTTAAGTCAGATATATCTGCAATATTATTAAAATATTTTCCATGAATTCATTTCACGATTTATGTTCTACCCTTCGGTCCTCTTCTATTATCCTATTAAACCCTTAATTACTTAAATGACTTAAATAGTGAAATTGCGCAACTCTGCTACATGTAAATTAAATACTCAATGTCAATTAAACACCCAATACTACAAGATGTTACTGGATATGTGTATATCTGAAATCGTATTCGCCGACATATATCGTTCTACAGCACGAATTTATACCGCATGTCATTCGTTCATTAAAACTGTCCAGATGCTTATGGTCGGGAGTGTACCTTCAGGACACAGGGTTACAGGGATCTAATATCCGGGCCGGTAACTCTGCTTGTATCCCGGAGCGCGGTCGAAAAAAATTCACAGCAGTCAGCTGCACCGTTTCCTTTTTCTCATAGAGTTCCTCCTCCCTGATCGCGAGCTCCCATCAGTTTTCCCGGCAAAAATGTTGAACCACCACCGCCGTCGGAGCACCGGGGGCCGACCTCACCCTCGCCATCCCTCTCTGGTTTCATCCGACTCTCTTTCTGCCGCTCTCTCGTTCTCTCTCTCTCTCTCTCTCCCTCTGTTTCTCTCGTCCTATCTCTCTCATCCCATCTCTCTCTTTCCAGTTCTCTCTGCGGCTGTCTCTGTTCAGCGGCCATTTAAAACGGAACCGTTTCGCCGCGGTGTACGAAGTTAACGGCTCTAACGAAACGCTGATGCACGTTTTCAGGGGACTGGCATGGAGAAGGAGAACTCCGCGTCGGGCGGAGGCGGCGGAGGTGGCGGAGGCGAAGCGGCGGCCACGGCGACTCCGGGCGCCACCTCCGCCTCCGAGAAACTCCAGGCGGACCAGGCCAATCCGTTGCTCGATACGACTGCGCTCTTCGGCGGTAAGTAACTTTTTAATTTTCCTCCGCTAATTTATTTCCTTGTTTTCTCTCTCTCCGCTCCGCTCCGCGAGCGAGACCGCCCTCGGCTCTGCTGCTCCTCGAGTGCTTCCCGGGCTCTCGACGATTCGGCCCTCGAGCTGCGAGAGCTTTTAAATATATGCGGAGAGCGGGCTGGATCTAACGCGATCGAAGCTTGATTAGTTCGATAGCGATGAAACCGTTGACGTACACCATCGTGCGCAAGTATTTGAATACTTGCACGTTAGGATGGATGCGCCGGTTGTGTCCAGTGCACCGTTTCTGGCCATGTGTGTTGTCAATTATATTTTCTTCTTTAAAGTCGACCGCAGCGCTAGGAAGCGATCGTCAGAACTTTAAACCAGAAAATATATATTGTTTCTAATGGATACGTACAATTAATGAAAAAGGCCATTCTTTTTGTACAGCACAAAGTGTTTTTTGTCAAGAACCTGTGGAATTGTGTGTTTCTCTTAAAATAAACGTAAAATAACCTCGTAGAAAAAGAGATCGGTGAAAAAAGAAAATGCAATGCAAATAATAAATAAAAGGATAAAACAGGTGGGTCTCATATTTGTGGAACGGTTGGAATAATCGCTTTCTTCGATGAAGCGATTTTCAAAGACCTTCGTGAAACGTTCGACTTGAAGACACATTTTTAACAAATTTTAGATTATTCACCTAGTATTAAAAGTCATTTAGTATACTGGTGGAAGCGATAATACCATTACTTTCTGCACAGCAATTTCTGAAACAATGTTTTGCCTGATTTTAATCGCACGCAGTAGTTCTATGAATTTACGGTTGCTCGTAATCTGGAAATCTCGGTAGAACGAGGATTTTAGGAGGATTTCACACTATACACGTGTTGTTACGGACACACTAAACACCTGTAACACGGCAAGTAAAGTTCTACTTCGTTTTTACGTCTACGAATTCCTGCATAACATCGCGGATCCTTCACTTTAACACCTTTAAAATCACGATAAAACTTATTGCAGTCGTCGGACGTTTCTTACGCACGCAAATGATTTTCGCAGTAAAACGAGCGGCCGGCGAAAATAACGCGCTGCGTTGAATATGGTCCATAAAAATTTGCATAAACAACCGCAGCGTATGGATTGTCCATTGTTATACGGTATCCGTTGTACGCGTAAAGATTTCTGGACTCAGTCGATTGTTTTGCGAGCGAATCATGGCGTGGAGGGGGCTTAAAGGAACGGGACGAGAGAGCGGGGTCGAATCGACACGATTAACAATACGGTGATCGATGCACAAAGGCGATGGGTATAGAACGAGATTATCGACGCGATCACCTTTTATCTGCCGCCGCCCTGCGTTTCATTAATCAAACTGTTTTCTGTGACGCGAAATACCGGAGGGAAGACGTATAAATTCTCGCTCTGCTCGCTGGCCATTTGCGACGAACGAATACGTTTGTTCGTAACGGGATTAACCCTCTGGACTCGATCGATATCTAGATCAAAATGTATCGATTGCCTCCGATACATTTTGGAACTCGCTTCTCTAAGATCAACATTGATTTTCTACGAGCTCTCATTGGCTGCTAAAAAATTAGAAGTTAAATAGACCATCTGCAATCCAGTGTCAAAACGACCGAAATAATTATAAGTTGATCCCATTTTTGAGATATGACAGCGTGTTTTATACATTTTTATTTTTTGTACAGCTCGATACGTAGCATTTAATAATAATTAGTATTATTTTATTCATATACATGAGTATAAAAGCCCTTTGTTACGTAATAAGAAATAGAGAGATTTTATATAACATTTCTATTTATTGTTAGTAGACGATTCGTTACAATGCGTTTGACACGTAACTATTTAAATACGATAATTTTTATAAATACGGCTTTAAATCAATATCACAAAAATTCTGAGATTTTCGATTCTAGAAGCGAAAGCCATATTCGAGCTCGAGCATCGATATTGTTGAAAGTTCCAGCCTTGACAGGGTTCAAACGTCCAATATCGACTTCCGCGGTTCGAGTACAGTGTTCTACTTATCGTTTGAGGCTGCGGCACGATTACACAGTGACCTTGGAGGCGGATATTACGCGTAAGTTCAAGGTCGAACCTTTCGAGCATCCGTTGCAAGAACTCGCGATGCGACGTGCATACTCGAGATCGCTTCATTACGCACCGGTGACCTCGAACGGCCTTGAACCCGATGCAACGCCGACTTATTATGGAACTGACAGTAGGACATTCCGCCCGGACAAAGGACATTGACACCGACACCAGTTTTTACGCTGTCGAAACTAAACTTCTACTCTTCAACTTTAAAATTGTTCCAACTTCGACACTAAAATTGTTCCACGACGATGTTAACCCCTTTGATAGCCGCAGATTGTTAACTAATTCCGTGCATGGTATCGAAGAAAATATGTGAGAAATATGTATGAGAAATGAGCTTCCGACGGGTATTCGAGCATTTTGACATGCGAGCATGTAACTGTAGCATTTCCACTTTAATCTGTCGTTATCAGGGATTCTTCTCCACGGATATATTAATTAAAGGAGGACAAATAAGATCGATATTTTCGAAGCATAAGTATCCCTACTGCTCTTATTCTGCCGTCGTTATCAATTTGGGGGTAAATTGATTCTAACCTCGTAACGTAAAGAAATGCTGATCTTCGGGACTGCGAACGGTGCCCTCGTTTCGCGGTCCAGTCTCTTTGGAGACCATCTAGCGCTATTTTGTGGTGCGACGAAGCGCAAACCATCGGCCCCCGCGTTCTATACGTGTTCCCAGAGGGCAGCGAAAAGAACTCTGTTCGTCCACTTACTTTAATTACGCTACTTACACGTTCGCAATCGAGCCGACTACTCGGTTAGCCTTTCCTCCAGCAGCGGTTCGAGGATCCTTCTGACGGTTGTTCGCTTTTATTTCCTCGCTTTTTTCCCCCCTCCTTTTCCAAGCTCCGTCGCGTCGAGGACACGGGCAGCGCGAGCGCCCGCGATACTTTCCGGCGAGCATCGCGACGTGTTTCTCGTCCAGGAGTATTTACTTTAAGCGATTTCATACCGGGGCAGTTCCTCGAGAAGCCGGCCCTCCACCGAACCTCGATAACTTCAATCCGGCCCTGTGCTATTAACTAATTAAACGGTAACGCGCACCACCGTCTTCATCAGCGATATTTAACCGGCGCGGCGTCGACTTCGAGCCGCTAGGGAGAGAGTTTATCCAACCACCCCGCGCGATTTTCTTGTTACAGTAATAATAATATCGCTGTTTCGTTATGCAACTCGGTTACGCGCACCGCTGGAGCTATTCGAGCGTCCTTGGGCTTCCGATTTTTGTTTCAATTAAACTCCGAGAAACAAACCGGAATACAATTCTCTTGCTCCGCGTAATTGACCGCTTTATGAATAATTATGAAATTGTTCCGAGTATTTTTAAGGGTAGCTCTTGTAGACCAAATAAATATAAAGTGATGCACTCGTCGCTTAGAACCGAGGGCGCTCATCCTCGCGTCAATATTTTCTGAATGATTTAACCGATTTGTTGGTTCCTTCTTCTCGCTATCAATTTAGGAGAACATTATGATCGCGTGACCATCGAACAAGGTGCTTTGTCCCGGATTTGATTTTATTCGTTGGATTCGAACGGATAATGGAATTCAAGCGATCATTGCGTTCTACATACATCTCTGGCAAGGTTTAATCAACCTTACCGCTACCGTCAGTCGAACTATTCTCGCAGAATGGGTGCTTTTAGCAAGATGAACTCCGTAGAAGTAGAAAAGACGCGGTGACAAATTGACTCAACAGATGAAACGGCGTAGAACGGACTAGCTTGAGTTTCAACTCGTTACCGGGTAGGACGAGTTAAGTCGCCCTTTGTATGCCACTGTGTCATCCTCTTTTCTACTGGCACATTCAGAAACTTCTTTGATTTAAGTAGCACACTTTCAATCGAGGAAATCATTTTTGCTTTTTTCTAAGCATCACTGGAAATTATCTTCGCATTCGAAGGTCCAGAATTTCGTGCCAAATAAAATTTGCCTGCATCAATGATGTTACAGCTACAGACATTTATTTTCGTTTGTAATAATCTTGACCAGTTCAAATTAAAACAGCAGTATTTTAAAAAATTCTTTACACGATCAGTCTTCGCTTCACTAAAACCAATATGCATGCAATGCAATGCTCCGCTTGCATTCAGCATTTATGGTCACTGAGTTGATAATTATCGTATCAAAAAATTGTCGATCGGACCTCTAATTGATCCTAAGTACCGGGATCCGTCCCCCTAAAAAAATCTCAGAGCAAAACTGCAAGCAGAGCGAGCAGAGAACAGCATTTCGACCAGTATCGTCAGAAGCGAGTCGAAGTATCACGCAACGCGATGATATCCAGGAGTTCCGTAGGGTCTCGCGTCGTCTCTGACCTCCTGGCTCGCGGAAAGTCTGTGACCGGAAGTCGCAGTAATCGGCGGGCATCGGGGTCGTTCGAACGATATACCAATCAATACGAAATGACTAGATTTCCCGGCGCGGTCCGGTAGCTCGAATCAAATCGTTGCGGGGCATCGAAAGCCGGCAGTTGATACGTTAATTACCAATCGGCAGCGTAGCAATCCGAATTACAGAGCTGCCGCGGCGCGGCAGCGAGCGGGCCTGTTTGCTCGCGAATCGTTCCTCAGATGCGCGATGGCGTTCGCTCTTCCATCGTGGCCCGGGTGCCGTTAATAGGTACTCTCTCTGCCAGAGGGAGTTCGGGGTTGCTTTGTGCCGGTCCAGCTATTCTACCTCCAATTATATTCGGCCAAAAAGTAGCCGAGAACTCTATCGAAGTATAGAGATCGCGGCGAGTCCGGGAGAAAGGCGAGACGCAGAGAAAGAGAGACATAGAGAGTGAAAGAGAGAAGGAGAGGAGAGCCGGTCGGGTACTAGCAGCGGAACACGTTCCTCGGGCCAGAGCATCGCGCAGGATAGGATTTCGTTTATTTCGTTGGCTCACCTCTGACCTCCTGGGTTCCTCCCCGCGTTTTCTGGACCCGGCCCCCTTCTGGTCCCCTCTCTACCCCCGTCCGCCCGGAGCCGGGTCTCCTCGTTGCTCCTGTCTTTTCAAGCAAAGCCTCTCTGGAGCCTTCGCGCCCCTGCCACCCCCTCCGTTCGGTTACGTTCATCGTGTCCCGCGCCACCCCGTCGGTTCCTCTCTCGCTCTCCGGTTAGATTCGTGGGGGCTTTGGGGACGCAAGAACGGACCGAGAGTCGGACAGACACGACGAGCGCTTCTCCACCCTCTCCTCTCCCGGCTCCGGACTCCGGACTCGCCTCTCCTCCCTCCTCTCTCGCACCGTCTCCCCACGACCCCTCTTTCTCTCTTTCTCTCGGTCTCTCTCGCGTCGCCTCGTCTCTCCTCGCCTCACCGTTTTTCTCCTGCTCTGGTCGCCGCGATCTCCCGCTCCCTCTCTTTCTCTCTCTGTGCCGGTTCTGTATATTTATTGATTGCCACCTCACCTCGCCTACCATGGCCTCGGTCTGCGGCAGTTTCCCCTCCCTTCAGCAGTCCCTCGTTTCCCTCGTCCCGGCTCGTTCTGCAGCAAGCAGCACCGGCACAGGCACCGCCACCGGCAGCATCGCGCTACGAGGAGAATCTCTCTCTCTCTATCTCCTATCTCCCTTACACACACACACAATCTCTCTCTCTCTCTTTCTCGTCCTACTCCGACTCTCGCTTTCTCGCTCGCTCTCGGTTTATCTCCAGCGTTCCGTCCTCTTCCGCCTTCGCGGAACCCGGACTCTCTTTCATTTTCTCTTGCTCCGCGTCGCTGACTAACTCCACCCCCTGTCTTTCTCTGCTGTCCCCTTCTGGGCTCACGGTTCTCTAGCATCCACGCTCTCTGCGCTCCTCGCTCTCTCTCCCCCTCTTTCTCTCTCACCATCTTTCTCTCTCGGTTCGACCCTCCGCGGTAACCTCTCGCGCTTTTACCTCCTACGCTCGATACAAACTCGTTGGACGCGTCGGAGTTTTCGTTTGAAGCCACCCTCCGGGCCGCACGGCGGATCCGACACCACCGGATCGTGCGCTCGCAGCCTCCTTCCGTCTCCTCTTTCGCCCACTCTTCTTCCGCTTGTTCGTCTTCGGATGGCGCGCTGCTTCCCCTTGGAGCTTTCGAGCCGGTGTCGTTAACGCGCCGAGCCTCGGCGAAGAGAACCCAGCATCTTAATGAAAGAGTGATGAGAATGAGGTGTTTAGATGGTACTTCGGTAAATCCCTCCGATTTGAATCGATTATTCGATCGAAACCCTATGTTTCCACGCGGAATGTAACGCGGCTGAGGATTACGGAAGACGAACTGCTTACTTCCGAAACAGCCTGCAACCCGCCTTTCTTCCATTTCTTCCTCTTCTTCGTGTTTCGGCTCGGTGTCGTTAACGGATAAACCTCGAGTACGAGAACAGATGAAAGGAGGAGGCTGCTATTAGCACTCGCGCGATGGTGATTTATGGCAACGGTCTTCACAGTTTTGTCGACTCGCAACCCTCAACTCGGCGGCTGCCAACCGTGACCGAGTAATGCGATGAGATCACAGTAACGTAGCGGTTTTGTACAAAAGTTTCGGTTTCACTAAAAGTGAACCTTCAACGTGAATTAATCGGTTATTAAATTTTTGTTCTTTTTTTTCTTTATTTCGCACCTTTTTATCTAACTTGAGATTCATTTTGCCTGGCAAGAACTATAATCCACAAAAATTGTATATAAAGTAATGTACATGCAAATGCAGTGTAGAAACCAGGTGGTATATTACATAAAACAAATAACTAAATCTTTGGACAACGATTTTTAAGAAATGAGAAGATGCGTGAACACATCTTAACGAAACTTTTCTCTCGAAAAGGAAATTCTGCAACTGCTACTCATCAGCTGCAATAATTGTCCTCCCAATAGATGCTGTAAATATCAACCCATTGCACTTTATTAGCCATTTTAAACCTAAATTCAAAATAGATTTTTTTATAACTCCCATTTTATATAATTTAATGCATCTTATGCATATGAAATTGCGTCTTGCGACCCATAAAGCAGTTACACCTTTAACAATCTTTTACACAGAAAGAACAATAATATAAAAATTATTTTGCAACTTGATATAACAATTTGTAACGGTGCCTCCGAGTTATCATTCGAGTGCAACAACAAACATGGTAGATACATTTTCGTGAAACACGAAGGAAAATGAAATTGATAGAAGAGTCGAACGAAGGTTTGGTCTGGGTAGCGCGCAGTAAAAATTGCAATCTGTGAAACACGAAATGCCGAATAGCAAAAGCGAAGAGGAGAGGGAGGAGGATCCACGCGTGTCCGTCACTGTTCCTCTCGCGTTCCCAGCTAGAACGAGGGCTGACCTACCGCGAAGTCGTCGGCCGGTTCTATTTCACGCGAGCGACGCGTGGGACGGGGTCCGCAGCTTTCGTTTGAGCCGAGTCTCCTCGGTTCCTTTTCCTCGTCAACGTCATCTGTGTCATCGTCATTACGCGGCGTGACGGAACGCGCGCCTTGCCTTTCCAAGAAGCTCGCGGACGGAATCCTGTTAGCGGACGCGTCGCGTCGCGAGAAACGAGCGACGAGCAGCAGGAGTGTTCTCTCCGCTTTCGGCTCTCTCCCTCACCCCTCTATCTCCCCCTCTCCCGCTATTTCTCCTCGCTGTTCTCCGCCCCCGTCCCGTCGGTTTTTAATTTCGCCGCACTCCGATACACCGCTTTTATCTCGATCGATCGATGCAAACTCCGCCGCTGGATGCGGCCAAGTTTTCGTTCCCGGAGCCCGCGTTTCCGCTGCTAGCCGCCCCCGCGCGTCCACCCTCGCTGCTCCAGCTACGCCGCGTTTCGCCCGGCGTCGTCATTACGACGTGCGAACAAAAAATTCGACGAATGAATTTTTTCACCCTTGCGTCGGCGACGCTGCGGCTGCTTCTTCGATTCGAACGTGTCTTATACATTGTCGGGACGACGTGTATGATGGTACAATTTAGTGTTCGAATGTAACTACAGTTTTAACAGGCTCTTGTACTAAGACGATGGCTGAATATTTTGCGTAGTTAGAAGTATCTGTTACAAATGTATTGGTAACTAGTAAAGATAATATATGTATTCAATATATTTCTAAGTAATTTATTCGGTATATTGGTTACTGATAAAAATAATAAATATACTTAATATACTTCTAACTATTTTATTCAGTATATTATTAGCTAATACAAATAATGAAAATATTCAGTATAAATCGCAAAAATCTCGTTGTCAATTCTTCATTTCTTTATATGAAAATCGTGTTACGATAAATGCTTGCAACATCAGCTAGTAAGAAGGCCGTATTAAAACTGTGCCTACGTTCGAGCAACGAATTCTACCTCTCGAATAATCGTGCTGACAATACATTCTTGCTGTTCAGTATATTTTAAAAATACTACCTTCCATTAATCCTAGTAGAAGAGAACCTTGTAGCTACAAAACAGCATTTGCATAAAGATGCGCAGTCTTCCAATAGGAAAGGGTTGATACGTAAATCTCGTGCCCCAAAATTAGAACAACCGACGTCGCATTCTGTAGAAAATCGAAGACGGTAACTGGCAAAAATGGCAAAGGCTCGAGGCTGGAAAAGGAAGAGCGTCGGGTCCAAAAAGGCGTTGACGCGTGGGTGTCCTCTCTCCCCCTGTTCCTTTCTCTCTTTCCCTCCCTCCCTGCCTCTCTTTCTCTGTCCATTTTCGTGTACACGCCCGTATGTATGTAGCAGTACGTGACTTCGCATCATCGTGTCCCTAGGCTACTGCGCCAGCTAAATGTCACGTTTGATTCTGTGTGCTCGAGTTTACGCGTACGCTCCGCGCGCCTACGCCTGCTTTCGGCGATACGTCGCGCCGCCGCCGCCGCGGAATGGAAACTTCGGAGCGGTTACGAGCTCCCTGGAATTCGCGGCGATTCAACTTCGGCTGTAAAACGGCTCTCGCACTTCTCGTAACCGGAATACCATGTTGCAGGAACGCGTGTAAAAGTTGCCGCGCTCGCGTGGACGCGAGATCCTGGCCGACGCGGCGCGGCGGACTATTGTGCGGATTGATTTCGAAAGATCTGTAAATCCTGTTTACCCCGGGCTGTAAAACGTCCGGATGTAAAACTGAGAACGTTCGGCGACCGTCGTCTTTAAAACTCCCTAGCTGAACATTCGATAGAGTGAAATGATTTCCTCATTGATTCCCCATTCGCGTCGTGTTGCCTCGGCGTTTGCGTTCCGCTTTACGACGCTCGGATCTTCGTTCTGATTATGTACCTTCGTTTCGGAGTCGTCGTCGAAGGAGATCGTTGCAAAAAACGGAGGAAACTTTCGTGCTCGTGGTCTTTCGTGTATGCTAACGAAATCATGTGTGATTCCCAGTCCGCAGATTTTACGCGTTTGTGGCAAACATCTTTTGGAATCTATCCGGTAGTACGTGTCTCTGCATAGGGTGTAAAATTTAATTGTGAGTTCATGTGTCAGCATGAACGATAATAAGCAATTACAGGGGATATAGAACTGTTTACTTTGTTCAAACGCTTTGCTATTAGTATTATACGCAACCACCCTTAATTCTTGTCTTACTGTCATTACTGTTACTGTTATTACCGTCTTATATTACCTATTATTACAGTTTCTGTAACAAAGGTCCACCCCGTTTATACTAGAAATAAGCTAAATTAAATACAGTAAAGACTCCCTTATCCGACATTTAGTTTTACAATATTCTGGTATCTGAACGTTCTATTATCTAATCATAGTATTATTCAGATACATTATCACCTAATAAAGAACTTGAATGAAATTTTACATAATAGAATATTCTGGTATCAGGATATTACAAAAATAAATCTTTGGATAAAGAGCCTCTGCTATAGAATGTTCCTTGATTAGAGGAAAGATTCGTACATAAACTGTTGACCCGCTTCAGGAACAGTTTCCAACCCCCCGGGAATTAAATCGCCCCTGTCGCGGTTTCGAATTCGATCTGCGGTAATAACAGTAAGTAACCCTTTCGATTCGATAGCCTGTGATTGAGCAAAACCTCGGTTCCCACCGTCAAAATCGCGTTCGTTGCTCGTCAAGCAAGCGATCAAAAGGACTTTTTGTTGTCCCCGTGTGGTTTAGGAAAGCGCAGCACCGCAAAGTTTAAGCGATCGACAGTTTTTCGCCTGTTTCCCCAGCCGCGCACGATTTCAGGGTCTCGCCAAAATTCGGTCTCGAGGCCTCATTACCTCCTCCCGCCTCACCTCAATTTTCCACCTGCTTTCGCTCTCATTCGGCCTTCGCTCTCCACCCTTTCGATTTCTTTCCGATATCGCGAAGTCTCGTCCACCCCCGCACCGCCTCCCCCGCTTTTCCATTTTGCCGTGTCTTTCGTTCTGGTGGAGAAGCTGGGCTTCTTTTTACCTCGCCACCTCCCTCGGAGTTCTATCTTCTCTCTCTCAGCCTCCTCGGGCTCCCCTCGTTCCCCTCGGCCACCGCGTTCTCCTCGGACCCCTCTCCCTCGACGCGACACCGGTCGAAGCCGCGCAACGTGTATAGGTTGATAAATGTGCTCGGCGTGCCTCGAATTCGATATAAAGGGAGACAGAGAGAGAGAGAGAGAGAGAGAGAGAGAGAGAGAGAGAGAGAGAGAGAGGGAGCGGGTCGAAGATGTTCGATAAGAAAAGACACTTGGTACAATAATAAAAGAGGGGGTGGGAGGCGGCTAGAAACGGCCGCCTCCCGCGTACGTGCGCCGCCGAACAAGATCAAGCCGACACACAGTGGTACGGAAGCCCGAAATCATGGTCAAAATGTAAGACGTTGACGGATTTCATTGGAAATTTGTACGTAAGGCTTTTCATGGGCGCTGATTCCGAATTTGAATTTCAAGTTTCGAAAGAGAGAAAAAATCATTTGATTTTCACGAAACTTAGTATCTGCTTGTTTTCGGGAGTGCTGATTGCCAATCTGAACTTCCAAATTTTGACAAAAATCTAGATTTTAAGCTAGATGTACTTGTTTCCATTCCGTCCTCACAACTTCGATTTTTAGGGTTTCGACCATGATTTCTGACTACGACGCGACGCCCGATGCGGCGTTGTAAAAAAATATCAATCGAAATCTCCCAGGAGTGTAGTCTCCCTGCCAAGCTGCCCCCCTCTTTTGAACAGTAAACATTGAATTATGGAGCTCGTGTAATCCAACAGAGTTTCTTTCGAGCGGAGATTGCGAGCGCGAGCGCTCGAAAACGTGGGACGTCGAAACCAGACGAACTTTCGCCGCGGTTTTGCGATTTCGCGGCCCCAGAAGGCTATCCCGCAGAAGAATCTGGTTTCCTTAAGAAGCCGCGCCCCGACAGGTTGCGAAACCTGCACGTGAATCATCCTGCGTACGAGATTTCGGGAATTAAATCGTGCCACTGACGGTTTCTTGTTAATCAACCGGTCGGCTCGGCTCGGCTCGCTTCGGCTCGGCTCGGTCTTCGGGGAGCTGGACGCTGAACAACGTCTGATTTTTACGAGACGCGATCCTTCCAGCGGACGAGAGATGCTTATCTTTTGGGCTCGGCGAGGTTTTCGGTCGCCGAGAGCTCCGAATTTGTTGCAGCACGAGCTGAAATAAGGATCCTAATCGGACCATCGTCCGATTGACATACTTGAGATGCCGTGCTTTTGAATGCTGTTAAAATTCCAACGATTAAGTAGCGGGTGTCAGTAACGGCTATACCACAAATTGTACGTTTAAACAGGTGTTTGATCGTGAAAAATGATTTTTCTGTGCGGCATGGATTATGTAGGACGCGAATAGAACAGTTTACTGTATTTCGAACAATTTTTTCCACCTCGTGGAACAATCGTTATAATATTACGAACGTATTAACTTTCATTCGCGCTCCGCGTCGATTGAACTCATTTTTCGCACGCAATTACGGGAAATATTAAAAAGCGCAGGAGTTTAAATGCATCACGCGCGGTCGCGCAAACATTTCATTTTTTTTTCATTTTCAATTGAAGAATTTGCAAATGTAACTACAATGACTGCGTATTTGATCATGGAGAGAGAGAAAGAGCTGTCGCGTTTATTTTCCATATAACACATAACGTTTCGAATTTCACGTTGAAATTAAGCAGAACGCGGCACGGCAGAATGTTGAACCAAAAAACAGTGGAGACGAGCAAGTTGGTGTTGCGTGACGAATTTTTTGCGGTATATTGATGCTGGAGGGAAAATCGGATTCTTCCTGTCGCTGTATTTTTCGTCGTTGTATCAATTATTGTATATCAATAGAGAAATCGAATCGCAAGAACCGAATCATTCGAAATTCTTGGTGACGATAACGTATTAGAAAAGCATCTGTGCACACGCAAGGATTGGAAAATGGAGAAACCGAAATTAACTACTAAACTAAAATTACTATTATTATTCAATAATAATAATAAAAAGATAATAATAATAATAATACAGAAGCTAAACGAAAACAGGTTGAAAAGGAATGAATAGGAGCCGAAATCGCGTTTCACCAGCGAGGATCAAGCGTTTCGATATTTATTGATCGTCGAGAGAAGAGGGGGGGGGGGGGATAGCTATAGTTTTGGGTGAGGCACGATCCAGTGGCCGGGGTCGCAACGATTCGGTTGTTTCGGGGCCGCGTATCGCGAACGAAAGGCGTGTTCTAAGGGCACTCGATCCTCGATCGCGCCTGCGTCGTGGCGATCGGGGCGATCATTTCGATCATTTCGATCGTTTGATCCCAGCCGCCTCTCGGCAGAGCCATAGCCGCGGCATGGCAGCGGCAACGCATTATTCAGCGGTGGGTCTGCGTGCAATTATTAACACGCATCCGTCAGGCATCGCGGAGCATTATGTTTACACAAACGATTCCCATTACCGGCGTTAAACATAATTTACAAGTTCCCCAGGCCGGAGCAGATGAATCCGCCATTACCGCGACCGGTCCTTTATTACATCGTCAGCCGGGCTGATCCTATATTTATAACGAAGTTAGTCGCCGACGCGGTAGCTCGATTATGTTTAAAGAAGGGAGCTCGCCGGTCCGCGGCGCCTGTGACTTCGTTAACGAGAAATTAATTAGCACGAAGCCAGGAGCAAGACACCGACACCCCGTGCGCCTCAATTCGATCATTTTACGGTGGAAACGATTCCGCTCGCCGATCGGTTGCTCTTCGGGAATCGATTGCACTCGTCCCGTCTTCGTTTCGATCCCTATTCGACAGAAATTATTGCGATTATTTTTCTACTTTTAACACTAGGTTCGTCAGAATCCGTCAAAACGCCGGATAATTGGTTGCTTAATTTACGATCATTCGGATCGTAAAGATACAGTTATGAGTTATTCATTCGATATACAGCGTGTCCCTGTTTTTTCCCGCATAACTTTACCAGCATATTCTACAAGTGAATATAATAATTAAATGGACTATGAATATTTTTCTCTTCTCGTGCAATAAAAGCTCTTCTTTTCGAAACAACAGTTACACATGGAAATGGCATTTTAAATATATTTAACTAACTGCGTAATCTCCACATGTATCTAATATGACGAAAAAAGCTTATTTGCCAAATTCTACATTACATAATATGATAAAAATATTTATAGTCCCATTATTGTTTCAACAATCTATTTCTCTCCAGCCCTGTAAATCACTGATCTGAAACAGTTCACTCCGAAAACATGCGAAAGAAGATCGATGCGTTGGAACACGAGCGATCTGGAAATGGATCAGCACGTGGAGAATGATTTCGCGAGATCGATGACCGATCATATTCACAACTGCCTGTGCGTGTGACGTTTACCAGGGGAACACATTGCGTGGCCAGCCGCGAGAGGCAGAAACACGCGGGAATCACGAATCGTGGGCGTCGAAGACCGGCATTTTTTTAGCGAACGCGGGGAAACAATGATTTCGTTTGAACGGCGGGAGAGGAGAGCGTGAAGGGGAGGAGAGTATAGTGAAAAAAGAGTGCTAGACCGTAGGAGAGCATTCTCGGTGTCTCTGTCGCTCCAGCCGGTCCGTCGCGTAAACGAAATTAAAGCGATTTGGAGGCGAGCCAGCCATAGCTGCGACGCTCGCAAACGCCGCGCCCGCCACCCCTCTCGGCATTCCGATCCCTCGATCGATCCTCTTCCTCGAGGGACAGGATACACACGTATATACTATATATATATATATA
>CM052160.1:8422880-8443410 GCA_028455555.1 Augochlorella aurata | reverse complement strand
GTGTGTGTGTGTAGTATACGGTACCGACTCTCCGGCTTTCACGGTGAGCGTAGAGCTGAATCGCGATTGGACGGTTATAAGCGGAAACGGCAACGTTAAGGTGTAAAACCGGAGGGGATGTCGTCGATATATTGGATATCCGCGTCTTTCTGGCCTACAGGCTTAAATAATGCGCGGCTACGGCAGTAATTGCGTTGCATGCGGACGACTGTCTCGAGGAAAAGCTTATTGGCTCGCGCGTTTCCTTTGTCCAAGGATTAGCCGACGTACTCGCGCGGCCTCGACTGCAATTACGCGCCCCGTGTTTTCTTCTGTTCGCGTGGGCGAGTCGGTACACCTTTTCGCATCTCTCTTCTTCTTCTTCGATCGTTCTTTCACCTGGAACCACTACCAGGTTCTTCTCTGTTCTTCGGCGTTGTTGAATGCGAATTTTTCCTATCGTTTTATTTTACATTAGCGGTAGACTGAACACTGGAGATGTCTGGCCTGCGTTAATTCGTAACTAGATGTTATGCATTTGTAGGAGAAATCGGAAAACGAAATGCAGAACTGTAAAAACGTTCGAAGAATTTGAAAACCCTGGTACATTACTATCGACCTATTGAAATTATTAATTATAATTATTAATCAATTATTATTGAATTAATGTCTACGTAGCTCCTGTGTCTTGTTATTAATACGAACAATGTTTATTGCGTGCGGAAGATTAAACGCGATTAACATGTAATTGTTAATCGAACGTGATTATTATGTAATCATTAATCGAAAGTGATTAATAGATTCAGTTTTATACACTCGTGATAAAAATGAATGCGGTAAACATAAAGTCGTAGAGAGTATTAAAAGAGGAAATACAGTTTTGTTACAGTATTATTAAATTACATTATCGTTAAAAGAGGAAATACAGTTTGATTTTACGTTCGTTGCCAGCATCGACTCGAACGCATTGCATAAAGATCCGCAGCCTGGTTATCAATCTAGAGCACGAATTTATGCAGCGAATTGCAAGTGTGGAATCGCGTTGAGCTCGTTCATACATCGATTACAGAGGGAAACTGAACGCGAAATGATAAGATCAGGTTTGAGTTCGATGAACACGATTCACGAAAAATCGTCGAATAGTCGTCGGAAACCAGTACACAATTCCCGCGACCGTTGATATTCACGATCACCAGAAGCAAGCGGATCGCATTAAATCATCGGACCCACTGCTTTTTTAAGCAGAAATTCGAGCGAGCGACCTGCATAATGCAACAAACGATTGATGAAATGCATGAATTTTTCCGACAGCCTCATGATTCTTAAATAGAGTTGTTCTTCCACTAATTACCCGGCCACCGATATTTAAGGCATCCTCGAATAATTGAATGGCCTGAAAAGGAACAAGGTTTTTCCGCTTCCCGAGGGAACGTTCTGAAAGGTTTCTTCGAAGGTTCCCGGCGTCCTCTTGGCGATGGCTCGCCGCTCTGCTGCGCATCGTGTCCGCGGGTCGTGCCACGAGAAAAGGGGAAGCCTCCATTGAAGAAGTTAAGCACGGCGCTGAGGACGTTCGGCCGGGATTACGCGAGTTTTATTCGTATCTCGCAGCGAACACGCTGAATGAATATGCCGGCCGCGTTAAATCTCTCGGATCTTTCATTCCGTCGCCTTTCCAGCCCGTAAGATTCGCGTCGTTCCATGCCGCGCCGTTGGTCCGGGCTATTTTCTTCCCGGCACGTACCTCGGCTCCTCTCGCCGCGCCATGCCGCGCCATGCCGCGCCGCTCGCTCCGACAAACAGGAGAAAAAGGGACGAGAACAAAGGATCACCCGCCCGTACATCCCGCGCCCCGAAAATAGCAGCCCCGTAGTTACGTCGCCGGTCCCTGCGAGCGACCACCTCCGCGAACCTCTTCGATCGTAAAAATTTAATTTCTCGAAATGATGATTCGCTGTCGCTGTAAGTTGAACTGCGCAGAGTCCCCCGGCACCGCCGAGTCGGATCCGATTTTCTGGAGTCCTCCGCCGTCTCCGTGTCTCCGGTTCTTCCGATAATTCGCAATCCGATTTCTATACGACGGTCGACAACCTCGGCGGACGTCTTGTTAAAAAATAACGATTGTGCGGGCTTTTGAAATATGCTCGGTGGTCGTCGCGTTGGGGTCGCCATAGTTGCCAAGATGTATACAGCGAGTGCACGAAGCGCAGACTGATTTTTAACACCGCTTGTCGATTTATTTGACAATTCCTTATTAGTAGACCGCGGATGTACTTTTATGCGTCTTGACAAATATAGATAGCTATTAGTAGACTGCTGATTTTATGCATTTGTGACAAAATTAGATAAATACAATATAGAATAGTAAAAAGATCGAAAGAATTTGAAAATGTATTAATATACATTATTTTCAATCTATTAAAATGATTAAAGAAAGAACGAACTTGTTTTTTAATTTCTAGATATTTCAATTAGTGCAAGCAATGTTTATTTCGCATGAAAATCCGTGGTGTACTCGTAACGTAAAATATCAACTCAAACCTCATAAAATAAATGAAACACGTTTTTCGAGAAAGACGAATTCAAAATTGTAACTAGAGCGCGGAATTTTGTGCAAAATAAAAACTGTATTAATTACAAGATGTAGGAGTTACGTAGACGTTAATTTCTTTGCTTAATAATTCTATCCGTGATTTAATTTTTACGATCGAAACGTGTAATTCGTATGTAAGCGCCGGTGATAACAATTGTTTTGCAGAGAATTGAAGGCGTAGAATAACGAGTAGGTACTCGCGAACCAGGAGTTCCCAATTTCGGTCACAGGCAAGAACCATTCGTAACTCCCGACCCGTTTCCATCGCGTTCTCATCATCCCCGGGTACACGCGTCCCTCTCCCTCCGTCGCTCGCTCGCTCTCTCGCTTTCTGCACCGACCCCTCTCGGAACAACCCCCTGGCCTAGCCCCAACTCCCACTGGCCAGAGCACGGCGATCGATTTAATAACACGGCCATTTTCCCAGCTCACGGACCGAACACATTCCCCGAACCGCTGCCGTAACGCTTCTCTTCATCTACGATCTATTCTCCTAACTTGTTTAGCTTCCCTTACGGCGTCGCTGCTCGCTCGCTCGCTATCCTCCGCCCTCCGCACTCCTCTGTTCTCACCACCCCCGGCGGCTCTCATTCCACCGTCCTCTCTCTCTCTCTCTCTCTCTCTCCCTCTCGCTCTCGCTCTCGCTCTCGCTCTCGTCCTCTCTCGTTGATTTCGCCCTCCTGAAACAACCGTGATTTGTTATTCGTTGAACAGGATCGCGGTCTCGAGGGTCGTTGCCTGGTTATCGCTGATGGATCTATTTTCATTTTAGAGGCAAGCGAACCAGTTTTTAGAACGCCCGCGGAATTGACTACGATCGTGGTCGCGAGACGAGAAACTCTTTATACGATCTCCAAAACGAAATTTGCGAAATAACACACTCGCTGCTGGTTAAAGTCTTGTGCGAAATTCGCAGTGTATTCGGGAATATTCAGGTGTTTATTATTCCACCGACCGAAGTTAACCTTAGCGTGCTTAAGGTAGGGAAATGTCCACAAAATCTTAAACGTGTATTTTTGTTCCAACAATTTCTTTTATGAATTTTTTACGTTTTATTTCTGCATTATAATAGGTGCTTAAATGTATTTATAACATTATTGTATCTTATTCTTGCATTAATAAGTATCGGAATGTATTTATTTTATTATATTTTATTATTGCATTAATAGGTACCTAAATGTATTTATAAATTTATTATATTTTATTATTGCATTAATAGGTACCTAAATGTATTTATAAGTTTGTTGTATTTTATTCTTGCATTAATAAGTATCTGAATATATTTATAAATTTATTTTATCTTATTAATAGGTATTTATTTATCAATAGGTACCTAAATGTATTATTCAACAGTAACGTATCAGCAAGTATACCTTGAACAGAAAAAAAATAATGTTTATGGCACTTTTTCTTACATGGATAGAAAATTACCCTTCCTTAAGCAGACTTTGGAGAAAGCGAGTTCAAACAATTCTCCCTTTCAGTATTTTTATTTAAAAACAAATCACACATTTACAAATCTTGTACTTGTTGTGTAATATTACTTGTTCCTCTATCAAATTGTAGAACGAGTGCGTCATTTCGTTCCAATTCACAAGATAAACCACCTTCGCGGAGATCATATCCCTCCACCCACAATCTATCTCCTGGACAAACGGGCCCACGCGAATCGAGTCTCCACAAGTGGCATACACTAAAATACGATAATTCAGAAAACGGTGAAAATAACCGCAGAAAATAGCCGTATATCGTCTCGAAAGCTGGAAGAACAAGCGCGTGAAACCTTGGATCAGCGGCAAGACTGTATTTAGACGAAATCCGACAATCTTAGCAGAGCTTTTCGTTTCGGTCTCAGCATTTTCGAAAAGTTTCCCGGCATGCGGACGGAATCGAGCGATTCCGTTGCCGGGCACAGACCACGGCGGTTTTTACGCGGTCATAAAATCGGTAGCCCGACGAACGTGTCTTGGAATAAATCTGTGCGCGCGCGTCCGTCAAGCTCGGAGCACGCGCGATTCGCTCGCGCCTCTCGCAATAACCGAACTTTCCGCGACGGACGTTTATTGCGCGATTTTAACGATTTTAACGCCGGAGAGCTTTCGGCGTGGCCATCGATTAGGGGAAAAACAATGCACGTCACTTCAGCCCCCACCCTCCGGCCACCCTCCCGGCGGAGGGAGTGAGTCCTTTATTAACGTGCTCGGAAAAACAGGAAATTAGCGACGCGTCGCGACCGTCGCTACCAGTCGACGCCGAGGATGATGACGTCCTGAATGGTCGACGATGACCCCGTCGGCATCGCCGCCTACCCTCGTTTCCTCCTACCTCCGGTCCACCTCCGCGTTCAGGCTCGAGACTTTTTTTATTAGGGTCTCCGCAACGAGTGGACTAAAACAAACAGCGGATACATTATTTATCGATTCCACCGTTCTCTTTCGCTCTAAAATGCTTTATGGTCTGCATTTTTGTACGTCATTGTGGACGGTAGACGTAAAAATGATAGAATGTAAGTCACGGTCTTCAATAACTTGCTATTCGTTTGTTGCTTGAAAACAATTGCAATTTTGAGTATCAATAGATCATTGTACGAATTCAAAAAGATTTGAATTTAAGATATGTTAATAACTTGCTTAAGTAAATAATGATTACAATTTTGTTCAGATGCTATTATTTAGTGTTGAAAAGTAGTTCTCCGATTTTTATAAAATAATCTAAATATGTCATTTTAACCCTCATCCCTACTTCAATTTGACAGTTTTCTCGGGTACTGCAGAATATGATCTCTTCTATAGATTTATTAGATTTACTATAGTCTTATTAATTCTAAACATTGCAAAAAATCTACTTTGATTCTACTTTGTCTCATCTCATCTTAGATTTTCCATTCTTAAGAAAGGAATATAGAAAATTAATTATTTAATGTTCCATGTTGTTCATTTTTTACCATCTTGTCAGTCCTATATTTAAAAAGAAACAGATTATGCTGTAGAAATGAAGGATGGATATGGGTTAATCGACGGATGAATGAATGCGCTCGTCGATCCTATCTTTCAGCAAACGTTGCAACAAGGAAGAAAGCTTGCGAAAATATCCGAAGCATCCACGCGACATTCGTGTACTCGTCGAGCACCGATGATTAAAGTTTCGGCCGCGATTTGTAAAAAACGGATATTGAGAGTCTTTAGAATAAGGCCATTAATCAATGGTGTCACAGAGGGAGAAGTATAGGTAGCAGATGGGGAACAATCGCAGCTTGTTCGACTCGGAGCGTCTCCAGTCCATCGCTAATCCTGTCCGCCCTCGTTCTCGAACCGTGATCCCCCACCGTCGACCGGCTTGCTCAAAAGCTTAATCATAAATCGATAAACGTGACGCATCGCACTTGAGATACGTCTGCCTCGTTGTCGTCGCTCTATCCCCATTCCCCGAAATGCTCTTCCTGATCAGTTCGGATTTTGCGGCAGCCCGGCAAATCCTGTTCCCTGAATTTCCATCTCGGCCCGGCCCTTCGATTTTCCTTTATTTGATGACTACGTCGAGCAACACATAATATGTTCCATAATTCCTTCGATTTATGAAAGAACACTTTGCTGTTTAAACGTACACCGATGGAAAGTCTTTCTGTGCCGAATTCGTGGTGTCCACAATTTTTGAAGTGGAATTCATAAATTGATAAATATTAAGTGCGTTCTTTAACGAAGTAATTCGTTCTAGAACCTTGTTCGTTATGGCATACATTCGGTATAGGATACATTGATTTATTAATACATATTCCCCTTGAAAAGTACGGATTAGGTCAGCTACAGAAAATTAAATAAATTTGAGAAACTGATAGGAAATTGCTACAGCTTCTTAAATTTAATTCAAAGTTAATTCTATTAGACTGTAATAAGCACATATATGTAGTTTGTGTTATGATAGAAATAACGTAGATTTTATCAAATAAATTCGATTATACTTTACGTCGATTTATCCATCGCGTTTTTTTAATTAATATCAAATATTGTTACGAAATCTACAGCACAGTTATTACGGAATACGATGATTTCGCCCAAAGTAGGGTAAATTTAATACTATATACTTAATTTAATATATTTAAAGTGTATACATTGGACATATGTGTAGATTTGTAAAAAAGATTAGAAAGAAGCCATCGTTTCTACCGTTATTGTATCACCCCTTTGATTTAATTAGAAAAATTATTCGCATTTTGTTCGATGTCAAATACCCCACATTGCATGAAATTGCTCTACTTGACAAATTCTGAAATATAACATAGGCGGATAGGTAGACAATAATTTAGAATGTCTACATAAATTTTAATACCGAAGAGGAACTCGCCTAACGGATCTCGAATCCCGAAAATCGAGAAAGCGGTTTCGAGGAGCGGTGAAAATTTTATCAATTACGATGTCCCAGTATTGATCGCCGTGATAAACGTAGACGAGCTTATCGGCACAGTAAATTTTGCGACACTGTTTCTGAATCACGGCGCAGACCGTGCCGGCTAAGCTCTAGGTTTCGGAACTTCCATACGATTTATCCGTGAAATAACTTTTCAACGAGGATAAATCCCATCTGTACGCCGTATTCAGAATTCTATCGGTCCTCGATCATAGATCCGTTAGATTAATACGATTCACGCTCCGGGAACAAGCACGCGCTTTCTCCATTCCTACGATACACGGCTGAAGAACTTTTTGATAAAATTATTTCATGCGAACGGGTATTACGGTTTAATTCCTCTTCGTTGCGCGAATCCGCGTGCCCGGTTATTGATTCGACTCGGCTCCGCGCGTCGTTGATACTTCCGAACGTAAATCTTCGTAACTGGTATCTGTACGAAACCTTTATTTCCCGAGTATCGGCACCGGCACGGAACGCGGAACGGCTCCGTGTTTTATATAAATGCGAAGAACGATCGTTAATGTGAACGTTTTACGCGTCCCATTGTTCCCGAACGTTGGGAAAAATGTCGCAACGCGGCCCATCGCGTCGCATCTGACGTCTTTTAATGTTACGATTAATTCGGGTTTCCGAATTTCGAGCTCGTAATCCCGCGCGAAATTACTTTGATCAACTGAAAAATCCTTCCGATGAAAACGGATTTTATGCATTTACGAACAAATTCAATGGCCGAGATTTACAATAGAAAATTATTCTGAAAGAAATTTCTGCTTTGCTCCTGTGACGCTCAGTTTAATTATTCAATGGAGAAATAGGAATTAAATCGGGGAATAAAATATCTTTCTAAAACATAATGGAAAAGAATTTTCTTGCTGACATTGATGCATTGAAAGTAACAATAACAGATTTATTCTGATTTTTATCGAGTCTGGTTGCAATATTTGCCGCAAGTAGCATATATTTTAAATAAATAACTCATAAATGTATCGTCATAACCTGAATAATCGTAAATTAAAAATTGTTGTCCTGCCACTTTGACTGGTTACGCAAACCTAACAGAATCTTTCCTTTGATGCAGATTTTTAAAGCGATTAAATCCTTGCAGTCGGAGCACACTGACCTACAGTGTTTCCATTTTATATTTGATAATGTCAGAATTATTTTGAAACGTGATATGACAATTTTTAGTGTCGCCTTGGAGTCGTCACTCAACTGCAAAGGGTTAATGCAAAGATGAAGAGAGCAAGTCGCGTGAATCCCGTCAAAGAGCCAGTTGTATACGAACGACGAGTTAACCCGTGGACCGCGGGTTAAACCGAGTTCAACCAAGAAAGGCTATTGTCCCGAAAAGTATGTTTAAATATTCAGCAGGGTGAGAGAAGTGTTCTTTTATCGGGAACGCCGGCGAACCAAGGAACATCCCCGAAAATGGCGGCCCGGTTTAATGCTCTCCGCTGGTCGGTCGATTACTCGAATAATGGATTGCCATTAAAGAGTCCCGGATTAAAGAGGAAAGCACGAGGCAGGGCGCGGCGGCGTCGCTGGCTCGTTAAAAGAAGAAATTTGTGCCCGTATTAAAAGTCAATCGGGAAAACGCTGTATCTCGCGCGAACCAAGCGAACGGAGAGAGGGGTTCGCGCTCGGATATAAACGATCGGACCCGAGCACCGTCCCGTGTCGCCGTATAATTTCCGAAATTATTTATCAGTCGATGGTTCCCGTCCACCGACGTTAATATCAAGCTAGTTAATGATGGCAATGTCGCAAAATTACGCCGCTGACGTAATGAAACGCAAAATTGACGCAGAAGAAATTTGCTTTCGCGCGGGCCTTTTTATTCGACCCCTCTTTTCAGTCTCAATGATTTAGTTGATAGTCCTTGGATGATGAATCGTTCGTAGCTAGCTGATCTTGATGTAAAATAAAAATTGTTTTGGTTGCTTCGAGCGTTTTAGCGAGTTGAAAATAATATACCGGTACACTGCGTTACATTTAAATCAACCGAATATAAAATCGTGAAACGCATATTAATTTACCTCCGTGATGAGAAAAACCTCCAAAATCGAAAATATTTAATTGGAGGAAGAAGGAACTTAATCTAAGTTGCAGCCAGAAGAAAACCAATCTAAATCAAGAAGGTTGCTACTTTGGCATAGCAAGGCGATCGAAACCTAGATAAAGTAATTCCGAAGACACCGATAAAACACTGTCTAAGAAATTACCATGAAATGAAGGAAATCGTGCACAGAAAATTAATTGTTCAAGGTCTAATCAACGGACGAGATAAAAGAACGAATTCACGAGAAAAAGTGAGAGAAGGAGGGAGGGAGGGACAGAAAGCAGGAAAAAACTGAGGAAAAGCAGCATGGCAAACGAAAGGGAAAATCCGTCAGGAAAATTTCAATCCGTCGGCCGACGTACGTGTGCATACGCGCGCCCGTGTATATATGTATGCACCTAGAGCTGCATTATGCAGCTGCTCAGCCGGTGAAGTAGTCGTATAAGCCAGCCGGGGGTTCAACGACCGGTATAAATTAAAGCGGCGCTTGGATTTCAATGCCACGGCCTTGCTCAAGGCCGCGGTACTCGTAGAAAATCAACGGTACACTCGTGGCCGCGTTTGTAACAATAAATTGTACAAACACACGCGCACCGGCCGGCACACACACGCGCACCGGCCGGCACACATACGCACAAAGGGAGATTCGAGGCTCGTGTGCAGCCCGCGACACGCCCGCGACGGAAACGTATTTGCGGCGGTGTGCTCGTCACAAAGGTGGGGGAGTAGAATTTTCGTATATCGATCCGCGGCTTGAATCAACAGAAAGATACGTAATGCGGGAAAATATGGCCGACTCGAGTCGAGTTAAAGCCGATATAGGAATCGAGTCACGCGTTCGGTCACGTGCTACTCGTAACACACGCTCTTCTCGGAGCTGCTCGTTGGATTCGACCTCGTTCGATTCCATTCCTCGGCGATTTTTCTCGTCGATTCAGGATAAATCTTCCTTTAAGTTCATTCTATTCTCGATTCTATGCATTCATCGTGCTCCTTTTGTACGCTTTTGTCGATTGTTCATCGACGTGCTTCGCGTTTGCACGGTAGAAACAGTCTACAATGACCAGACACGCGCGTGCGTTTTAATTATTTAGAAACATCGCAGGTGGATTTAGTTCGATTGAATTTAATCGGCTGACTTTCAGTTTGTTTAAGGTCAATAATCTGGAGCTGTTCAATAGGATCTTTAACTTTGACCTAGATACTGATCTCAGACCTCCCTCGTATGAAGAAAATAGATTGCAAAGATCTTCGGGCAATCAACTTAACCTCTTGCTGTACTGTAATGAATTTAACTCTAATAATAATCTATTAGGTATGAATGCTATTCGGTTCTTTTAAGTTGAAATAAAATTCTGTTCCTTTCGCCACAAATTCTCTTCTTCATCTAAGAAATTATTATAATCGAAAAATTTATAGTCATCATAACTGTGAAGAAAATGGTACGGCAAGGGGTTAAACTGAAATATCTACAAAAGCACAATAACTGGCAAAAATTCTTGAATCCAACGCAACATAGGACAGCACAACTGCCTAACAAGTTTATCTCATACCCTCTCTATACCTTTAGATCTCCAATACAGGCATCAATGGCGTTGCTCTTTGAATCTTCATCATCTCGCTCTCAAATATCCTCGGAGAAAAGCAATTTTTCCAGACATGTCGGTCGGGAAATGGACGCAGGGAATAGAACATGTGACGGTGCCGACCGAGCAATTATTTCATTGGAGACCACGGAATAGATTCGCCGTAATCCACGATAATGCGATCGCGTAATGAATTACATAACAAAGCCCTGGGGTCACGGGGCGCGCGCGGTCGCGCGTAATTGTTAATCGCGACAAAGCAGGATAGTTTAATGAAAATTGTTGGCGGTTTATGAAAATTAGAAAGTATCGAGGTGTTCCGGCGGGGCATTTTTGCTGCGGTGCGGCGCGGCGGCCCTGCCAACGGCATTACCATAACGAGTTCCTAGCTTCTGCAATTTGCCGGGCTTCCTGCTCTCGCTGCAGTCCAGAATGCAGTCTCGAATGCAGCAACGCTCGTGGCCCGACCGGCCAGCGTGATTATTATTATTATTATTGGCGACGCGACTTAATACTTTAATCGTCGCTCTGCTGATAGGGTAAAGCACGCACCCGATAATTCCGATCGAGATGATTTAGTTAACCCCTCGCCTTCCAATTCATTCCCGCAGGGAACCGCGTTCGCTTCTTCGAGCCTCGCACGATTCTCCGAAATGCTTGCTCGCATGAATAAATTGTAATTTCTTCGAAATTTCATGTGTCAAGCGTGTACATCGTGTAAAAATTGTCTGCGGTCGTTGCAAGAGACAAAAGGTGAATAAAAATGCATAAAGTTTATTTATTCTTTCAGTGATTTGATAAAATGTTAGATTAATGTAGCCGGAATTTTTAATTTCGTAAATGGTTCATTTCGTTTGGGCTTTGATCTACTTGTTTCCGTTAATGAAGTCTATTCATACGAAAAATATGAACGGACCAAATGAATTTTATTGTTCAAAGTTCGGCTACTTTAAAGCATTTCCAATTTTCGCCTAGCATTCAACGTACGTGTAACAAGCAATGGGTTTCGAGGCGGAACAATAAGGATTTTCGAGGAAAATAATTGGTCGGAGCGGGAAAATAACGTGGCCGTTGTTCCGGTGCAACAAAATTTTCTATATTCGATAATCAATCGGTAATTCCTCGCGGCGCGCACCGTCGATTAAATAATTCCAGGATTTTGCCGGGCCCGTGTTCGCGAGCGAATAATAATGGCCGCGATTTATTTTCGAGCGGCCGGTTCTATTATTTAAACCCTCCTTCGCATGTCCCTGCTCTCCCATCTCCTCGTTGCATTTTCACGCGTCGGGGCTGCAGCTTTCTCTCCCCTATGCAACTTTCCAGCCCCCTGTGCCCGTGTCCGTGTGTCCCTCTAACACGGTTGCGAAGCGGAAGCAAAATATTTCGGCAGTGCGTGTGACCGACCAATTATCTTTCGGTCTCGCGGATTTATAAACATTCGTTGACGTCTCTGCGTAACAGCCTCTCTTACCCTTTGGTAACCTTAATCTTCCCTGCAACTCCCCCTCTACTCTCGTATGTATACGGCAGCCCGTTCCATCGCCAGCAAATTAATTCGAATTCTCGCAAATAGTTGGTTAATTAACCGAAATTGTCGTCGGCGCGCCGATAGGAACGCGGATCCCGCTGAAACAATTTGCAAGAAGAGAAAACAGAGCGTCAAATTAAGTGGAGAAACGGAGGAGAAAAAAATTGCATGGCGCCGGCGTATCGACGCGGCACCGCCGTTCATTAATTTATTGATTATTTCGATAACAAGGACCGCGCGGAAGGAGGAGCATTTTCCTATCGCAATTTAAACAACGCAGCCGGCGAAATTTCGCGCTGTTCAAATTTGATGGAGGTATCAGTTTCCACGACCATCCCAGTCGTAATTATTCGAGCAGTGGCGAATCCCTGGCTTCGTTACTGGTAAATGTGTAATTATTGGTGGACTTAATAAATGCGCCCATTGGAAAACATTTGGCTCAGGAGGCCGTGCTAATCGATCGATGCCTTTCCAATTCTGCAATTTTACGCGATCGATCGATTCCTATTTATTTTATTTTCAATCCAAATTGCTACGTTCGAAAATTCCACCTCTCGGAAATGCGGCAATTAAATCAAACACACCCGATGGGGGCGTTGAGCAGAAATATTTCCAAGGAGACGACAGCGAGCCAACAAAAGGGTGACACCAACTGGGAATAGCTAGACAAATTCAATTCAATTTTTTTAATCTACTAAACAAGCTGAAAACGAACGATCCATTGTTCCACATAAAATCGATCGGCAAGACCTTCGGCTCGAGATGCGAATGAATACTTAATCGTCGCATAAATTCCTCAAAACGAACGTCGATGAAACATTATTTCGTTTTCGACCGGTGTAAATACGGAATAAACGTAAACGGGGAAGATAAACAGACAATTATCGGTTGTCGGTCGATTGTAAAAAATTGATTGAACTCCGGCAACAGCTACTTTGACCGGGAACTTGGCTCACGGATTGCAATCGATAGCTACTTTATTATGGAAACGGGCACTGATCGCGGTTCCGAGGTGTACGTACGAGGACGAAGCTGACTAGGTAGCCTGGTGCGCGAACATATAATTGGACCGGTTCGTTTTGGTTTTGATTGCAGCGTATTGGCCGCGGGGCGACAGCGCAGCTTCGTCGCTTTTCGGTGGAATGCCCGGCGGATATGGGTTGGGGGCCCACCATTTGCCGTCGGCTTACGCCATCCTGGGCCGAGGTGGCTCTGCTCCCGGTTTTGGGGGCCACACGCCGGCCTCTGCGCCACCGCCACCCCCATACTCGCACAGCAGCCTTGGCACTCTCAGCGTGGCCGCCAGTCAAGCTGCGAGTTTAGGTAATTAACCATTTTCATCATTTTCAACTTTTAATATCCCATAATTCCTTATCGATCGTTTTTCTTAACTTAACCAGTTAGCCGTTTTCGCCGAGTATACTCATCGTGGCAGTATATGTTTCTCCATGAAGAGTACTCGTCGAAAACAAGCACCTGATTAAGAAGGATATATACGTTGATAATTTTATTAAATTATATATTTTATAAAAATATCGTATTTAAACAAAATAAGAAGAAGATATACGTATATAGTATCATTAGTGGATTTTATGTATTCATGGCAAAGTAGAGTATTCGCAATTTGAAATAGTTAGAACGAATTTGAACTGTTAAATTATTGTTAATCTATTAGAATTATTCGAGAAAGGAAGAACGTCCTATGTAGACAATTTGTATATTGCACGAAAATCCGTAGTCTAATCGTCCCAGTAAACCTGCACACTTTTCAAACGGATCGCGACTGCTAATTATTACATTTGTGTACGGTTTGGTACAGGTATCAATCCTGCAAGCGCAGCATGGTGGACGATGGCCTCGCATCTGGCGGCTCACGACTACCTCGCGAGGTTACAAGGAGCGGCAGGACTCCCTGGGTTTCCACCTGGTGCCGAGAGCCTCCTGCCACCCTATCCTGCCTCTCTACTTAATCCCCCGTCCCTTTCGTCTCACAAGTCCAGTAAGTGTAAGTATCGCAACGGTTATTTCATTTCACTACAATCGCTTACTCTTTGACCTCTGCCATTATACCAACCCGCCACGAGAACATTCTTGCGAGCATATAATTTTCAATTTCTGCTTCGTTGCCTAGAGTATCTATCTATATAATTTAATCAACGCGTTGACTGCCACGTTGGTTATACGCGGACGTCAAAATCCTTTCTTTACTCTTATCTATTTTTAAGATCCGAATATTCTTCTTCCGAGTTACTCTGATCAGACGAAAAAACTATATATTTCTGTGTTGGTTACCCACGAGAATTTTCTCGCCAACTTGCGACAGTTTTGTCACAAAGATACAATGATACCGCAACACAATGAACACTTCACTCTGTAGGATCGTCGTATTCAAAACAGTCATCGAAACACAGTCGCACCACTTAATAAACACGTAGTGTCAACTCTGGTAATTGCATCGCCACTTCTAGTGCATCCAGAGGTTAAATTCCGTGGAGCGTTATGTTTCAGTCCCCCTGATAGTCAGTCAGTGGGATAAAGTTGAGAAGACAGTACTCACTGTCCCCTGTAATCATGTTAGCAGACCCGACCCTGACTATAAATTAAACTCACGCTGACAACGACCGGTCGTGCAACTATGTAACTGCTTCTGTAAAACATTCTACCATGTGCAGTTACTTGTATATTCATCTCGCATCTATCATCGGTCGGCAGTTATTCTAGTTACATTATTAGCTTGTTAGCGATGTCTACGATACTTTTTATGGTTCCTAAATCGTTTAGTAAATTGTGGACGTCTTTAACCCCTTGTCGTACTATTTTCTTTACGATTACAGTGATTAGAACTTTTTATCTATATTTATAATATATATAATATATTTATGTTTATAATATTATTTATATTCATTTATACTTATAATATTATATGTATTTATTTATATTTATAACTTTATATTTATTGTGTGTTTACATCTACTTGAATGTTTGAATATTGGTGACAAGAGAGTAGAAGACATTAAAGTACGACAAGGGGTTAATTTTACACCAGCGACCTTTTCCCTTACTTTAACGTGCTACTGACTTTTTTTGCCACCTTTACGAAGTTTAAAATCGTTATCGAAGACTACAATAGATGCATTGGCCTACAATTTTTCATAAACTCTAGAACTCTAGATGCAATTGCATTTGATACTCTACTCCCTCTCTTTTTGTTACCTTTTTGGGGATGGTCAACATTGTTACCGAAGTTTCTATAATATTCTCTCAGCTCTCAAATTTTTCGTAGGCTCCACAAACTTTCGTTACTCTCCGGAATTGAGCACCTGTTATCTTTCGCGTTGCAAAAATTTCGAAAAACTCGTTGACGGTTGTTTTTGACTTCAATGTTGACACTTTACCCCGACCGGTAGTTTGTGAATCGATTGCCATGGCAACCAACAATTTGTTATCTATTATTAAGATAAAAGTGTTAGATGTATTATTGCATATTTAAATATTAAATACCTTTCGCGATGAATAAAATAAATAAAATAAAAATTGAATAGACAAAATAAATATTGTTTAATGTTAATGTTATGAAAATATAAAAATGTTAGTAGATTTAATGATCCTATAATAACAGAAAGCGAATAATATAGAAGTCACGTTCACAACGTTTGATTTATCATTTCTATAAGCAAAAGGAAAGGGCGCATAGGTGTATTCGTGCGCGAAAGCCTAAGTCGAAACAGAGCCGGTGTCAGGGGAATGTTTACGGCCGAATGACCGGTCGGTAAATTGTTAATGTGGAAGCGACCGATAGTAGAATGTTTTCGAAGTGGTCGCGGCAGCTAATGTGAACAATGCAAGCAATTGTCGGAACAGCGATTGAGAGGTGCGTGTTATGTTTCCGGGGCCGCAGCTAAGTCAAGCAAGAGTCACAAGACGCCGGCGAACAGCAGCAGCTCGACGACGCCGAGCATGACGAGCAGCAGTTTGCCGGTCTCGACTCAGGCGCCGGTCACGTCCTCTCATCACAATACCTCGGCCAGCAGCACGCCAAATTCGCAAACGAACGTCGTCAGGTAGGTGAAGGAGCGCTCGACTCTGCGCGGCCGCTCGTTAAATCGATGCTTTCTCTCTCCCATTATTTTTTAACTGACGACGCCGCGTCCGCGGCGCACTTACCTCTCCCATTAATTATTTTTCCATGCTCGCCGATACTACCCGCAGTTCAGCGAAAGAGGGCAGGTGAGAGAGATCGTTAAGAATGAAAAGTGCCAGGGCACAGAGACAAAGAGAGAGAGAGAGAGAGAGAGAAACTCAGGGTGGGAGGAGAGAAAAAAAATACGGGAGAACGCGAAACGAACGAACGACAGACCGCGAATAAAACCGGAAAGAGACGCTGCTCGGCCGCGCGATCGATTTTTCTCTCTCGCAACAATTTTCTCTGCCGTATCCGTCCCCGTAAATTCTGTATTATCCGTCCAGCCTCTCCACCCCCGCCGCCGCCTGCGCCAACGGTCATTTAACTTTCATGCGGCGCTCGTGACCATGTAATTTCGTTGTTACGATTGTTCGATGGCCCTTAACGCCGGCCGAGCTTTAAACAATTTGTCTTTCGACCGGTTACGCCGGCTGCGCGATTTCATATTGCTGTCGCGGAAAAAAGTCCACCGAAAATCGACAGCCGGACGTCGTTCGTTCGACATCCTTTGAGCGCTGCAAGCATCCCGGATTTCGTTCGATCGCTCCTTCGGACAAACCCTTTGGCTGTTACACGAAAATCCCATATTCGCCCGGTGTCCGAATTTTTGCGATTTCACGGAACGAAATTGAAAACGATTTTTGTTCCAGTGTCGTTATTATTCTGTTCGAACAGTTAATCGACTCTGTGGAGACTAAAACGATGTTCGCGAATGTATGAATACGTTTTTAAAAAGTTTCATGGCAGATGTTGCTCGAGATTTGAACAACCGACGCTGTTGATAAAGTGTTTGTACTACCTGGCGGGAAGTATTCGAACACCTTTTGTAACGGTATCACTTTTTTTAAAACTGTATTAGATGTGCTAAATTTTTTGGAAATGTCAGAAAGACTTTTCAGTCTTTAAACTTTTTTTTAAAGCTTTTAAACTTTATATTCGAACCTCTGACGAAAATTTAAAAAATGAATTTTGTAAATCTCGGTAATATATATCATACTTTAGTCATTGAAAAATTAACTAATCGATTTAACATTTCAGAAAAATTCAAGTCATTTAATTTGAACACTAAATCTATCGAACAGTCGTATTGATTGATGTACATTATCCTATAAAAGTAAGAAGACCCAATTTATTTAGAGACTACAGTTTTTACAATTGTAAAACAAATAACCGGTCATTTCATCACCTTATTAGATTTAATGTTAAAAAGATAATTGCATTTTAATAAGTATTCGAATACTCTTTACCAGGGGTTGTAGAAGATATTACACTACTACAATTACAGCTGCAACATTAACAACAAATGCTCCTCCTTTTTTCCAAATTTTCTTTCTAAAATCGTAATGAACACTCAATTTTCTTGATCAAAAGACCTAAAAAAATTGTCCAAACCGTCGGCGCAACGCTCAAAGGATCAAGGGTGTAGTCACAAACTCGGTGGATCGTTCGAAGATCGTAAAATAGGTTGTTTGATCGGAATGCGTTTTGTTCAGCGATCCTAGCAATATATTGGGAGGTGTGCGGCTGCCTCCCGACACGGAGATCATCAAGTACACGTCGAGCATAGTCGGTCCAAAGGTTCCTGGCACAACGAACCGCGGCAGGAAGAAGACCATATCCTTGGACACACCGAGCGTGAGCGTGCACCCGCCACCGGTGCCTGCTCTCACCGCTCATCAGACGAACACGACAACGACGTCCCTGATGATGGAGCCAAGAAAGTACAATCGTGCTACGGTAATTGCCACTTCTACATTAATCTGGCTGCTACGCGACTTCGGTTGCGACCAAATGAATATGTTCACCTGTTTCTTTGTGACGGTGACGCTGAAGATCGGTGGCTCTGGTGCGAATTTTGACCGTTTCATAATTATTGATTTATTGCGATTTTAATTTCGGTTTTCCAAATACAAAAAATTATATATATATATATATATATATATATATATATATATATATATATTCCTTTTTCTTTATTTCTTTTAATATGCTACTTGTGCTACTTAATTACCTACTACAGTAACACAGGGACTTGCTCCGGTTGATCAAATGAATATTATTATTAAAGAGACCGAAATTGCTTTTACAATAACTCAATATTTGCCTGCAAAAAAGTAGATACAGCCTAGGTACCAAGAAGTGTAAATTCGAGCTTCATCGAAGAACTCGGAACATTTAAAGATTTCTGCCTTCGTATTGTGAATTTAAAATCTGAAATAGTGTATGTACTGTCTATTGCTCAGAAAAAATCAGTTCAGAAAAGTGTAGGACCGATTGCCGCCACCACGTAAACGCGAAAGGATCCCTTCCTATTACTACCAATTTCTAGGAAACGAGGGACTCGCGAGTCCTGCCGAATATAAACAAACAACGCCTTCTGTCTACGTCATCGTCTCGCTCCCCTGTGGTTGCAATTTTCGGCTAGCAGCCCAACAGACGCTTGCACTAGTGCTTTGTTGTGTGTGTGTGTGTGTGTGTGTGTGTGTGTGCATATTATTTACGCGACCATTGGTGTGCGAGACAGACGGGAGTCAGGAGGCGTAGTACAATCGAGACGAAGTGAGACAGACGCAATAATTACAAGATGCAAAGACGTTGATTTATCCCTAGAGTATTAACTTCAAATTCTTCTGATGAATACATGATTATTAATTAGCATCTTGATTAACTTTCCATTGCATTATACAGCAAGCGTGCTGTACTATACACATATTTTTTATATTTGTCTTCGATCATATGATTTTTTTAAACTATCATACACGTCTTAAATATGTGCTCAATATTTATGAAGTATAAGTGAAACCAATCAAGTTTGATTCGTGCAGTATTACTCTCATGCGTGCAGTCTTGTATTCGAGTATAGGAATTTTACGGATATCTTACGCCTACGTTAACGTACAGCGTTAAGAACCTCAAGGTAATACCGGGAAACGAGAAAATGAATCACTACGCACAAACTAAATGGCGCAACGGGCAAGGAGAATCGATATTCTCGTTTGCCAATAACAGTAGGTTTCGGGAGGTCGTAGGAGAGTTAGGGTTAAAGGCTTGTACTTCTTCTGAGAAACGGACAGTACGTATCGCTGTATTGAAAATTCGAGTCTACAGTTTCATTCAGCAGCCACCAGAGTCTTCGAAGACCGCGTCGGAAACGGACGTGCGTCGAGCTTCGACTGCGTCCTGTGAATTCCTTAACTTCGAGTACCGACGAGTGTAGAAAGAAGATTCAACAGCTGTTTAATCTACCGTCGTTGATCGTTGCCCTTTCAGACCGAGTCGAACGACTACAGGGAACCGGTAGATCGCGTGGAAGTGATCAAACTACCGGCGCATTCGACGAACGGATCCGTTCTACCTGCGCCCACGTCGTACACGACCACCAACGCGAACAGTTCGAACGATTCGGACGCGCCTCTGAATCTCTCCCTGAAACCGGCGACGACGAGCTGTAGCTCGCCGATCTCCGGCAGCCAGCCGCTCAGTCAGCTCAGCAACCTGAGCCAATCCTTGCTCGCCTCCGATCGAACATGTAAGTGCAATCATCTCCATCGTTCTACGGAACCAACCTTACTAACTTCAATGTCAGAGACACGCTACTAACCAGGCGGTACTGTAAAGCCGGCTCAACGTGAACAGAAGCAAACGCGAGTAGCTGCTCGATTTCGCTTCAACGAAGTCGAAGTAACAGCGATCTTGTTCTTTAATCCCTTGCCGTACGTCGACAAGTTCGTTTTTCCAAAGTCATTCGGTTGTTTTGTCGTCAATATTTAAACATGCGAGCAAATGCAACATTAAAATTAAATATAAACGTAAATGTAACTACAAGAAATGGTAAAAATCAGTAGGTAGAATTTAAAGCAGTGTGAAGATTAAAAGGAACAAAGGATATTGATGCATTGATTTCAACTTATTCGAATGATTAACAAAAGAAAAAACCAGTGTTTGGCTTCTATGACCTAAAATTCATGCGGATAATTTTTATTTTGCATAAAGACCCGCAGAATAATTGTTACGATCGAAAAAGTTCTAATCGTTATAATTGTGAAGAGGCAAGGGGTTAAATAGACAATTTGTTGTAGAGACAAATTTAAAACTCATTCGCGATCCTTTCAACTTAACTTTTAACTACTGTTGCTTAACTAATTACTTATCAATCTGTAGCGATAATATAATTGTAAGGACAATTATAAAAAAAGAA
>CM052160.1:8377967-8422780 GCA_028455555.1 Augochlorella aurata | reverse complement strand
AATATATTATATATGAAGCCCCGTACCCTAATTACGATCCGTCAACCAACCAAGAAAACGTCCCAGGACACACGAAGACCACCCAGACCCATAGTCGACCAACAATCGCTAGCAATAGTGACAGGAGAACCCAGCATGTCCTCCTAGTCTCTTTCTCCGACTGACACCCCCCAGCCCCTAGTCCAAATACCCCACCCTAATTTTCTCTTTTGTTTCTCTTGATTTGACGTTCTGTCCGACACATTAGTTTTTTGACTTTGGTTTTCATTGAAACCCCAGTGAATCGAACGTCTTTTTAGTCGTTTAAACGGAGATCGTTTGTGGCTGCATCTCGCTTCCGGGTCCTCCACTCGGCGAAAATAGACGCGATCGAGCGAGGACCCGCCGATTTTTCGGTTTCTCGGGCCGATCGGCTGATCGACTGCGATCGGTTCCACTCGAGAAACGGGGAGAGAAAGGAGTGCTCGTCGAGGAAATCGAGGCTGGGGCATTCGTATCAATCTTCCCTCGGTAATTAGAGGCATCGAGCAGTCGCGGAATTCGAACGTTTCGAAGAATTGATCAAGGCTTCGAGATTGCGAGAGTAGAAAGCCTCGATCTTCGCAACGAGCACCGTTAAACGAGAGTCGAAATTTGTTGCTCGAAGTCTGTATAGTCGTGTGAACTCGATACCTAGCTCCCGACGCTTTTTATGTGCGCTGTAGACCAGTCTCAGAGTACTCGGTTTTGCCGTGGCATATCCTCCTAGTTCCATAGATGAAGGCGAACGACCGTGTGAGAAGTTAGCGAGGACCGATCAGAACAAGCCTAAGCGCTCCCGGTTGTTCCTCGAACAACAGGACGGACGCGTTCTTGCACCCCGGCGGACGCTTTCGGCCGAGTGCGCTCCAAGTTTTCCAAATTGCTTTTTCTACGTGCCAACGAATCGATCGTTAAAAATCAATTCGCCGTGAAAGAAGAGATCGTTCTGAAAAATTCTGATCGGTGAACACGGTCCGGTAGCGCGATTTACGATCGCCTTGCCCGGGAAACGTTCTCGAACTCTCTCGGGGAGCTCGATCGAACAGAGAAAATAATCGAGGATCGTTCGGGCAAGGTCGAGCCCGGCGAAAGTAGATTGCGCGAGTGTAGAACCGTTTTGATAGTTCCTCCATTTGTGATAGTTGTCCAAAGTATCCGATCGGGATCCCTTCGAGCGAGACACGAACCAAGCTGCTCCACCAGAAGCCCTCTTCAATCACTGTCACTCATTCGCTCATTCATTCCACCCCCGACCTCCTCCGGAATCACTTGCATCCCCCTTCTCCCACATGCACTGCACATCACACGTGTGCCCACCCACCCCCTCTCTCAGATACCACCTAACCAGTCTACTCCGAAAAAAACATACACGCAACACAGACCGCGTAGAACGAGACGTTAGAGAGAAGAACGTCGACGAGACAGAGAAAAAGTGGAAAATGTAGATAGAGATAGTGGGTTTACTGGCTGGGGCGAGACCGTAGGGATGCCCATTCCACTGATAATCGATCCTAATCGATCCCTCGTCCGCTTTCCGTGAAGAAAGGTCTCGTGAAGAATCGGTTCGACGGATCTTGTCGATCGAGGAGGACTGTTTCAGGGTGCGCGTTCTATCCACTCATAATCAATCGCGATTCGTTTGTTTCTTTGTTTCCTGAAGTTTTATGCCGATATTTGAAGATAAGATGTCTTGAAGATAATGTCTTGTGCGATCATGTTTTGACGCGATCGTAATACACATCTAGGATCCTAATAGATTTTCATAGATTAACACATTGCAGAACAATTCGAGCTTGTAAGACATAGCAAGAACCCAGAGCATCGGCCAGTTAGCGCACCCTGGTTACAAAGTGGTCGGCATAAACAGTGCCTCCTCTCGACTAGAGGCGTCTTCTTCAGTCAGTTCTGTTGCGACTTTCAGTTGGTCGCGAATCTGAAAAAAGGCTCAACCTACCCTCTTCACAGAGAGACCACGCTACGAACCCCACCACCACAACCACCACCACCATTATCACCACCACCACCACTACCACCACCACCATCACCACCACCACGATCACAACCCACCACAACTAACCCGCGCTCTAAACGAGCGTCGTCGGTCCTCTCGCAGAGGGCCGCGCTTGTTAGAGAGCGACGGGTGGCAACACTCGCACGCGACCACCCGACACGTAACGAACCGTCGATTAACACGATCGATTATTGGGCATCCCTAAACCTACAAACGCAGGGTCGAAAGCGGCTCGCGTTCACGATCAAGCAGAAAATGAAGATCATCCAAGAGATCGAACGCGGCAAGAGCAAGAGCGACGTGGCGCGCGAGCTGGGTCTGGCTAGCAGCACGGTGGCCACGATCTGGAAGAATCGGGAGAGCATCGCTGAGAGCTGGAGGAACCGCGACATGATGCAACACGCCGACCCCGAAGACGGGAAGAAGTCTTCGTCGGCGGGCGGGCTGTCGTCGGGCTCGACGGCCGCGAGCCTGGCCTCGGTGAGCTCGTTGCCCTCGTTGCCCCCGTTGCCGGCCAACACGGTCCTCGGCAACGCGAACACCCCGAGCACCGCGGCCCCGCCATTACCTGCCGCCGTCGTGGTGCCGCCGCCGCCGCCGACGGTCCAGGTGGTGCCGCCGCCCCCGCCACCGCCACCCCTAACCCTGACGACCGCCTCGACCACGGCCGCCGTCTCCTCGTTGTCCTCGTTGTCGTCATTGTCGTCGTTGTCGTCGTTGTCGTCCTCGTCCGCCCCGTTGCCGTTGGCGCAGTCGCAACCCACCACGCAGCCCACCACGCCAACCTCCAGCACCGCGTCCACAGGCACCACTACCACCAACGCCAGCATGGACAATACCCAGCAGGCCCAGACTCAGACGCAAAGTCAGGAGCTTCTGGAGGTAAGATCGTCGTATTGACGCCTCCTCAAAAATACCCCCCAAAAACTCCATCCCCCAAAGACCCGCTATGTTCGGACACCCTCGGCTTGTGTCCTTCACGGAGAAGAGAATCTGTCCAGCTTGGGCCGAGGATTCGGGCATGGGGGTCGCTGATGGAACAACGAGATTCGGCGTCGATCCGGTGGTGCTTCGATGATAGACAATTGGAAAAAGTCTTCGGACACCTGCGGTATTTTGTATACTTGGAAGAGAAGCAAATGGATTTGCAGAATCAATGGATTGTCGATTCTGCAATGAGTACAGCTCTTTTGTTATGAGGCAGTTGTTGACGAGCCCGGCACACCCAATTCCCAGTGCTCGTAGTCCGATCTAGAGGGTCTTCTTTTGAGTCTGTGGGACCCATGAACAACCTCGTCGTTAGTCAAAAGAAAAGTACGAATGAATCAATGTCCATAGAACGCCCAAAATCTTTGCTTCTCACAAATGTCCAAAACTCAAACAGGACCAAAATTAACGATATCGGTGGGTCGAAAGTATTCCCATCCGATAGTTTACTAGCCGAGCTAAGATTCGAGTGAACAACTATTGAAGAAGAACCACCCCTGAGATCCGACCTCGCGCAACATCCATCAGGGCCGTCACCATCCGCCGTATCCTCCCCAACGGTTGTTCTCTCGACGAATTCCATTCGAGGATGAACTGTATCGCCTCACCTCTGCCTCGACGGTTCTCTAAGTCGCGAGCCCCGCCCGCCCCGCATCATCATCGAAACCCTCATCGACTTCATGATCACAATGAATGTTGACTGTTTTATCCCCCAACGCGATTCATTGGTCCACCGTTACTCCCAGCTCCGTCTTTTTATTTCGTCTGTTTCCACGAGGACTATAAATACGTTGGACCTCTCGAGGTAAGACTACGATTGCCTGGTTTTCTATGTTGTCCTCCATATTTTGCGACTCGTAATCCCGATACGCCCCCCACCGCCCAACCATCTCCCGTTTCGCTCATTATAACCCTCACCGAATGGATTAACTTTCACTGTGAACCACCAGAGGTAAGATATACAAATAGTCATTCTCTCTCTATCTTACTTTTTTTAAACGTTACATCATGTCAGTTTCATATGTGTATGTGGCCATAAAACATTCTGCGTGACCGATTACATTCGTCATTTTACATCAGCCACTACTTCCCCCCAGAGTCTCGATCTTCGAACGCGGTTACTAAATCATTGTCCCGTTTACTATCGTTTCGACCGTTTCGTTTCCTGGGGATCTCTTCCGGGGATCCTCGTCACGGTTTTTTCTCTTTGTTTTTCACGCGCGTCGATTCCTTGAGCGACATCTTTCTTCTTTCGAATTGCGTCTCGTCGATGAAAGAAGCTGCGCGGAGTTTATTTTTTTTATTGAAAAACTAAGAAATTTGGCAGCTAGTTTCCCCCTCCCCCCCACGAAGAAAAAAGAACTTCTTCGTCGATCACGACAGAGGACACACCACACGACACAAGCGCGCTACGCATACCAAAACGCGCACGCGATGCTTCGTAGGAAACAAAAAAGAAAACGATGGGTGATACCACTTAGAAATGTTAAGTCCCTGCTGATCGCCACAGTCGAGGTCCTCTTCAAACGCAGAATCGTATTGACGCTTGATAGATGCTTTGTTTCTCTTTGTATTATTTATTCGTGCATTGCGAATGCTCCTGCTGCATCGACTTCTGTAGAACTCGTACACGTTGTCACGTTGTTAACTATTCTCCTACACGAAGTACAAAATGCTGGAGTTAATTAAGAACCGAAGTCATCGAAAGAAGGATTATACAAGCTCGCCGATCGCGTTTTGAAAACGACACTCGACTGGAGTCGATCGCTGCATAGGATCCGAAATGAGATAACTGCGAGCTCTTTCACGCAGGACGTCTAAAGATGTCGAGAATTTTCGCAGAGTATGTGAAACGAACGGTGATATTTGTTGACAGTTCGAAAGATCTAAGATTCCGATCCGATAAGATATTAAAGCTCCGATAAGATTTCGAAGATCCAGAAGAGATACGTCTGCCGTGAAGGAGCTCTCGAGAACTCGGAACTAGAGCGATCGATGCTGACACACTCTGAAATAGATTAGCAAAAGATCGAGGAAAGTATCTGCGCATCCAGTAGGCCGAACAAATGGTAATACCGACTGTCGTAACGCTATCCTGTGCTTCTCCTGTCACTATACAAGAAATAACAGCTAGCTACATGATTATCCAGCATGCCGTAATTATTATTTTCCGAGTTTTTCGCGCGTGTTCCACGGCGGATCGTCGGAGGAACACCGCTCTGCCGGCGTCGTGCATCGCGAGGACCGCTTTCTGTTTTCCTTTTTCCACGCTCTCTGTTTTCGTTCTTCTCTGGCTATCGATGACGATCGAGCATAATCGCGGCCGCGAACACTCTCAAGCAAAATCGGAGTTTAACCGATCGATCGTGCGCTGCGCTCTAATTATCGCTATTACCACCATTGCCCGCTATTATTAATATTATCACACACGGAAACCGCTGCCACGATCACGTTCTCTCACAGCTGTTCGAATCTCTGCGTCACGATACAACTATCGGCTTTCAGCAATTAATATATAACACACTGACAATACACATAGATTTTACTATGTGCATAACCATAAAAGGCGAGTATTATTCTGCTTGGCTCCTGCATGCGCTAATTATCTCTCTTTCACAATTTTTACCACTTCTACGGCTGTGTTTTCTCTTCTCTAATTTACCGTACTCCCGATCTTTTTTCTCGTACACTCTGGTTTCATTGTATTTCAAACGTTTTTCTGTATAAAATGATGGTGGTTTATACATATTTACATATACATCTATATGTATGTATATTTCTCTTTATATATTCTCACTTTGTATTTCTATCTCTCTCTCTATCTCTCTAGATATATATATATATATACATATTTATATGAATATTTTATATATTTCTCTGGTAGTTGGTCAGAAGCTTTCGTTTTCACGAACTCTCTTTGTTTCCTTCCGTTCATCGTACACACTACACAACATTGTTGAACAACTCCGTCGATCGTTCCACAGAAACGGAGAATCGTTTTTTTGTGCCGTCTCACTTTCTGCTTGGCTGCTCTTTTTCTCAACATTATGTATAATATATCACGAGGTTTTTTATGACAGCATGCCGATCTCTCTCTCTCTCTCTCTCTCTCTCTCTCTCTCTTTCTCTCTCTATCTCTATCTCTCTCTATCTATCATTGATGGGGTGTACATGGTTTTTTTGGAGGGTGGGAAGGGCTTCTCTTTGTTGTGTCGTCCAATCGAATTATTACTCGTCAACAGGACCACCCTACGTTGAAAAAAATCGTTTGTCGTAGTCGAGGGGAGACAGCGATCTTTTTCCCGATCGATCCGGATTGGGAACGCGAATATTTCTTTTACTAGAGTTTTTTTTTCGTTGTTCCGCGGTAGAGTATGACAACGTCACTAGACATCCTTAGAGTAGTGCTTGTCACCGACTCTGCTGACATAGTCGCGCTTCTACACGTTGCTATCGAATCACTACACGAAGAAGTCGGAGATCAGAGTTCGAGAAGTTACCGTCAGGATCTACAGATTTTATGAAAATTTCGCCCATTACACATACTCTTCGGTTGTTCGCGAAACGTCGCGAGTACGAAACAGACGAAACAACGTTCCAGAATTTTTTCTTATTTTCTTTAGTCCGTATCGAAGCGATTATTTCCGGCACAGAAACCGTAGTATTCATAAGTGTTCGAAGTAGCTCGCGAAATTGTCAAGTAACGTTTAAGTTTATCATAGAGAATATGATCGCAAAATTTTGAGGTGATACAACGATAAGTACGCTACAAATTATTCACCTGTCTTCGTTCTGTTTGGAATATTAAATGTTGAGAAAAGTCAATTTGAAAACACCCAAGAAATACACAGTGTTAGTGAAATAGCATACGGGAATGAAACACGAGCGAAAACATGGCCGAACGCGTTGAGCGCAAAGATGGCGCTTCGCCACGCATTGAAATCGCCGGAGCAGCGTGTTTATGCCACGTTCTCGATTATGTTGCATTCAAGCAAAGCTACGCCACCGATCCAAAATTACAGTCTGCCTCCTACACGTTCCACTAAAAATTATTCAGAGCTACGACAAATAAAATCGTTTTCTCAAGGCTCGCAATCGTATTCAAAGCTACCTAAAAGAAATCCCTTTGGTTCGAAGAAACTCGAATTCCTGGCGACCAAGTTTCAAGAATCGGTGTTCCTGTTCTCTGAATTATTGATAGAACGATCGTATTGATTAGTCGCGATAATTATTGAGCATCGGGACGACGAAAGAATAACTCGGAATTGTCCAGAACGACAGGCTCCCGTGTCAGGGCGAAAGATGAAAACGAAAGAAAGCAAAAATTCATTCTGTAAATTTGCTCACGGAATTGATATTGATGGATGTGAGTGACGTGTGTATATGGCATTGTGCGCAGGCCCGGAAAAAACGGCAGGAAGAGCTGGAGAAGATACGGCTGGAAGAGCAACAACGGAAGCAACAGGTAATCCTAAAATCGTTGTTACACGCACCCTCGGTCTCTCTCTCTCTCTCTCTCTCTCTCTCTCTCTTTCTCTCTCTGTGTCTCCCCAGTCCTTTCGCCTCGGCGCCACCGGTAAAATAAAAATTATCGAGAAACTCGGCAGACATATTTTCGCGACGCTCGCAAATGTTATTCCGCCGAGGGAATTCACTTTAGACGTGTTATTCAATTTGCGCTCCGCCCGCGCGAATAAATTGCATTTCCCTTTGCGACGGGATATCCGGTTTTCAAATTATTTTCAATTAGAATTGAATCTATCTCGTGTGAGGCGCGTTACCCGATTGTCCGGGAATTATCTCTTGATCTTTAATCCGATCGCGTTGACGGTTCAAAGCGAATCCCGTTTCATCGTTATCTGCCTCGAAAACATCTCGACTCGACAAATTATTAATGCGCCTTTGATCTGCAATTCTTGCGCTTTTACATCAACGAGTTGCCGTTGAGTCCTCGCACGTTTAACAATCAAGTAATTCGCAGCGATTTCTAAAGAGCGGAATTCCTCTGTTAACCCTTTTGCGTTCTTTCGTGTAAAAATTCACACGTTCGCCGTTTCTGGACACTGTAAAATCTTTGAGAACAGAAATTCGGGCGTTACAAATGTATACGTATGATCTTAGAACCTCTCATAGAAGTGTTTCTGAAGAACGTACGAGAGTTAATAGTTGTTAAATCGAGAAAATGAAGTCCGCACTCGTTCGTGGACGATGTTCAAGGCGTTATTCGATAAATCGCGCCTCCCCCTCAATTATATCCTTCGATTATCCGCGTCGAAAGGCCCGGTAAACGCGAGTTGCACACGCAGTGTGGTAACGATGATGATAAACCGGTATTAATTCTGATTTCGCAGGAACGAGAGCTAAAGCGGCAACAGGCGGTCATGTTGAAGGAACAGGTGAGTCCCATAGATCACATCAGCCCCTAGATCGTGTCATTGCTGTAGACTAGACGGTGTGCGTGTGTGTATTCCGTAGAAATATTAGCTTTCGTTTCATTATCTCCATCGCTTTCGTTCATCGTTTCTCGTACTAATCTACGCGATATCATAAAGTCCGGCTGATTACCTTCGCATTTCTCTTCCGGTACGGTCTCATCCGCGATTATTATAATATACTCGAATAACCATTAACGAATCCATTAACTGTTCCCAGCGGCACGACCGCCGGGAAACACCGCAGCCTATTTCTTTCGCGAACCTCTAATTACACACCGGGACCGCGTGCATTCGTTTCTAGAACACAAAGCTGTGGCGACGGTGAGGAGATCATGATATTGCGTTTCTCGATTGTACTCGGTTTATCTACAGATATACGCTCTCTTCTTTCGTATCATCGTGTTCTACCTACTTTCTCTCGGTTTGTATTCATAGATATGCTCTGTCGAACTTTTGTTAAACGTTTGCTTCTCGTTCTAGTCGTTGCTACGTTGCTACTCGTGTCTTTGGTTACGAACGTAGATCTCGTGTACCAACGAACGTGTATTCCTTTCTGTAGAAGGAATTGTCCCGGCAGTAATTACGAAACGTGGAGATTTTATAACGAAAATTATGATCGTGGAGATTTTTGTACAAGATCGGAACGGTGTTATATTTTGCGAGTTCGAAAAGTAACTGTCAAGGATACCGCGGAACAAGCAGGAGCATAATCTAGTTCGCCCAGAAATGTTTTAACGAAATTGTTCGCGACACCGTGAAGTACCGATCATGGTGATAGTTTGAGCACTGGTGGACTGTGGATATGTTTTGTGCCGCAGATGTACATGCAGGAGCTCACCAAGCAGCGCGAGATGCTCTACACCGTCGAGCTGGTATGTCTCGTACCCAATCTAGTTTAATAAGACGACCTTACTAAACGGTAACCGTGTCTAGCGAACCTTAAACTGCTCGCGCAAACCCCTGTCCCGTTGACGATTACTAGATTCGCTGTCCTTCGATCGAACCGTCCGCTAAAGTCACAAGACTAACATTCGTTGTTTTATCTTGCCACGCGATCGAGGGTTTCCATCGATCGGCGATGGATCTAATTATCGACAACAGGGTGAGGATCGACGGAGAAGTTTAAGGTTGCCACGATCAGCGAGACGATCGCGTCGCAGTCGATTTCTCGTCGAAGACGTAACTTTCTTATCGATCTTCGGCGAACGATCGACGAACGATAGCGTTTCTGCTGATTTTAACACCATCGCCGACTCGTTGGCTGTCGATTGAAGCGTGTTCATCAGGTTTTCAGACCTCTATTTGGTTTTCGGAAAAGTTCAATCGGTCCTGTTGCATCGCGTTTTTTAATTAATATTCATTAATTCATTCGACTCAATATTAACAGTTGACTGTCACACAAAATTAGAATTTCGATGGAACCTTAGTAACGCCGGGTCAAAATGGACGCCCGCCAACCGAGGGTGAATTCTCTGTTCAATTTAAGTTGAAATCTTTTCCGAGAACTCAGCGAACGAGGGACACACGATGAAAATACAAGGAGACAGCTTCGCAATCGGCAGCACGCGAGTGTTCGGTCAGACAAAGCTCTAACAATGTACAATTCGATAATTTTCACAATCGGATTTCGCACCGATAATAATTATTCGAAGGAAGTTGTCCTCGCGACTTCCCCGAGCAGCTTCAGCCACATTAACATCCGCTTTTCGAGATATCCACGTTCACTAACCAGTAACCGCGATGACAATACATGTTCGTGACCAGTCATATATGCATCGTAGGCGTTTCATTTCGCTTCGTTCACACCGATCAAAGTGTCTCACGTAATTAATGTTCGAAATCTCGCCGCACAAACTAGTTTGGACAAAGTTTTTCTGTTGTTCGACGAGCCTCGTCATCCCAGTGGGTTATTCCGATCTTCATTGACTTTGTCTTTCATGTTTATAATTTTATATTTATTAAGAAATATTCAATTAAAATGAAAATAAACTACCGAGATCTTCTAACAAACTCGTAGGGTACCGTGGTGCCATTTACTGTGGGACGACCTTTGTCTTTGGGTTGTCTTCGGACACGATGAACTTTATACATATTTGTCGAATAAAACACATTACATTTCTTTATTCAACAATAATCAATATAAAAGGGTAAAAAGATTTAGTCGTTTCTTCGCGAAAACGACACAGCATCCCATACTAACTGGCTACACTATAGAGCAAGAGAAAAAAAAGATTAAATGTTTTTTAACTTATTACTTCCACTGTTGACTAAAAAAGTAAGTTTTGCCACTTGGATGACAGCCTCGCAAAAATTTGCAAGACAGTGTTTCGAATCGAGCATGCCGGACGCTGAAAAAACGGCGGTAACCCGTTCACCGGCTCGCAACGATCGCTGTAGCCGACATAATCGAGTGTGGTTGGGTAACAGTTTGCACGAGACTTTCTCACCAAAGGAAAGATGAACGGATCTCGGACGAGTCTACTACATTGCATCCGTGCATAGATCACTGTCATGCGTAGCTTCCTGAGAAGTATTTGGGACGGTTGTAGAGTTTGCGTAGCCCGTGCGTGCTAAAAGTTGTGCTTTCGAACGAGTTGTCACGAGACCTCTTTTGCCAATGCTGCATGAGCGTGCACCCGACTCGCGTATTCGTCTCGTTCATTTCCTTTTGCTGGACGTACCACAGGAAAGAGAAAGAAGGAGACAGCACATGGCGTTGGTCCGGGCGTTGGAGAACCGCCGGAAGATGGAGGAGAGAGAGAAGAAGCGTCTCGAGGCGAGGGCCGAAAGAATAGCGTCGAAAGAGAAGCGCGCCGAGCAGAGGAAGATGGAGATGGAGCTGATCGAACAGATCAGGAAACCTGTCGAGGACATGGAGTTGACAGGTACATGCTTGCGCCGAGTGATTCGAGTTCACCAGGGTTTACAATAAAGAATAAAAAATAATAATAATAATAATATTAATAATAATATTAACATTAACTCGGGGTTAGCCACGTGGAAAAATAGAACTGAGAGTACTCGCGTGAGGGTATATACCCACGTGGGAACTTCGTGTCAAGAGTACCCACGTGGAGGTCTAGTAGACTCCTGTCATTAGAAAGGTTTCGTATATTTTAATCGGTAAATAGTAGTTTTTTTATTGGGCCATGAGCATCCGGTGTGGATCTCAGCGTTTTAAGTAAACAGCTTATGTAAACTCGTTTTAAAGTCTGTGGTATTGGCTGCGAATATCAGAAAGCTATTGCCATTGTCATTAATAAATTGAAGTGTCTTATAAAAAGAATCAATCGCACTAAATCTCGATGGATAGAAGGAGGTTCTAAAAGGCACTGCCGACCTAGCAAATCGAGAAGAAGCATTGAAGTTGACAAAGCCGACTGACGCTCGGATTATGGATCAATCCATGTACAACTTTGTACATAAGACATAGGTCTGCAATGATTCTTCTAGACTTCAATGAACTTAAATTCAGTAAGGACATTAAAGGACCATAATTGTGATCCATTCGCGGAGACGATTGACCCGTTTTAAAGGCAACAAAGCAAGCAAGCTTATGCTGAATGCTCTCAACCGAGTAGGCATTTTTGACGGTAGAGAGAAACTATATTGACGAACCTCGAATTGCTCTTGGTTCCAGATCATAGAGCGTTGCCGGAACTGAAGAGACTGCCGGGGCTCAAGCTGTCCGGTCAAGCCTTCTCGGACATCGTGATGGTGTTCGAGTTTCTGCACAATTTCGGGGAAACCCTGGGCTTCGGTGAGCAGTCTTTTCGCACCTAATCGCGTGTCTAATCGTTTCGCTTGGTCCCTGAAATAAAGAATTTGTCTCCCCAGACATGGACTCGCTACCGAGTCTGAAGAGTCTCCAGCTGGCGCTACTGAACGACGAGGAAGCCGAGGAGGAGATGCTGTCGGTGATGACGCACCTTCTGGTCTGCGCCATAGAAGATCCGGGCATCCCCCAGCCAGCGAGACACACGACAGGCCTCGGCCAGAGTCTCCGACAGGCTGACATAACGCACGCGAACATCAGCGAGGTGCTGCGGATTTACTTGTACGCGAACGCGACCGGCGAGGTGAAGGCTTTAACCGGCGTCTGCCTCGAGAGGGAACGCGACAAAAAGTTCGCCGATCATCACCAGAACGGCGGCGACTACGCGTCCACCTGTTCGGGCAAGAACGCCCAGTTCTATGAGCATCTGCACAACAATGAGACCTGGAGGATGTCCGAGAGGCTGAGGGACAAGCCGTTCCTGGCGCTGAACCCGACGCACAAGGCGCAGATGCTCGCATTTCTATGCAACGAGCTGCTGCAGAACAAGGCTGTGATCAGGCAGATTGAGGGGAGCTTGGAAACCGTTGCTCAACTCAGGAAGGAAAGATTTGTTCTGGACACTAAGATCAGAAAGTGAGTGCAACGAATAGAAATGAGATCAAGTATATTGCAAGTATACTCGAGGCGTAGACAAGTATTAGAGAATTCTGATTTTCAAGATTCGAGTACATCTTATAAAATGCTTTTCGAAACCTGGAAATACTCACTCCAGGATTCGATATCTATTTGTATAGAATGAATACATGTTGAGTATAATTATTGAGACTTTCGGGCTCGTGAGTATATATTGAACTTGATCCCATCCCTAGCAACGACAGGGTCGAATAGACCTAGCCAGGTCCTTTGGTGACGCTAAACGTTTCGCCTTTGTCCACAGGCTCAGACAACTGCATAGCCGAAAGGTGCGGATGGAGGCGGTTGGCGTGATCGTGAACAAAACAGGAGACACGATCACCATAGAGAAGAAGGAGGTCGACGAGGAAGGGAACTCGACGTCGACGGCAGTGGGAACGACGCCCACGCCCGACGAGAGTCATCACGAGGACGAAGTCGAGGACATGTCGGAGAACGAGAGCGAGGGGACTCAGCCTGAAGAGGTAAGTCTTCGAGATATTAATTTTCTAGAGTCTGTATTACTGACCCCTGCGCGTTCAAGGAGGAGGACAAGAATTTATCCGGCGAGGAACTCGGCAAGAAGTTGGACAAGTTGCTGAAGCAGTCGGAGGAGCAGCTGCAGAAGCTGAACAGCTCTTCGAAACAGCTTCGAGCGCACATATTCGGCCAGGACAGGTACTGGAGAAGATACTGGGAGCTTGCGTGCGCCGGTGGCATCTTCGTCGAGGCCATGGAGAGCGCGGAGCCGGAGACCTTGGAGTTGCAGGCGGAATTGGATGAAAAGTACAAAAACATGCCGATCGAGGAGAAGCCTAAAACGAAGCAGGAAGATACCAAAGGGAACTCCGAGAATCGGGAGAACGAAGCACCGAACGACGTCAAAGAGGAGAAGAAATACAACTCGAACGAACAAGAGGAGGACGTCAAGCCGCAGCTGGAGAAGACGAAGTTGGAAATAGAGGACGTCAACTGTAAGAAGGAACATGTGCAGAATTGCGGCACGGAGAACTCGACGAGTATCAAGGAGGAGAGGAAGCACGAGCTGGACGGCATGAGCGATGCGAAAACCAACGTCACGTCCGAGGAGATCAAGCAGGAGACCGAGGTGGTTAATATGGATGTGGACATCATGGTCGAGGACTCTAAGAAGGAAAACGAGGACATGGACGAGGACATGAAGCCCGTGAAGGTGATGGAGGATAAGATCGTCGAGACTATTCCCAATGGGGACAAGTTCAACCATGTTAACAATCTTCATAATGGCAAGGAGCTGAATGGAACTTTCATCTCAAGTAAGCCTCGACCTCATTTCTTTTCGATTGGGCTAACGGCTACCAATGCGTTAACATTTTTATTTATTTATTTTATATAATCCCCGCCTTTCGGCTTAGGATTACAACTTTCTTTTTATTTCATACTACTTAATGCTAAATTGTATTGACTTAATCTAAGTTATTGTATTTTTCTATAAAACTATAAAACTATTTAATTTTCATTAGCTTAATTCCTATCCTGTCTACGGATCCGTTAATATTGTTTTTACTTTGAATCGCAGGCAACAGCAACGAGTCCAGCTGGTTTTCCATTCTGCCGCGCGAAACTTGCGACACACCCGGACCTAGCACCAAACAGATCTTCGGGATAGCCGAACCGACTGAACTCAGAATACCAGTATTCCCACCCCCGGCTAGCCCCAACTACGACAGGTGCGACAGTCCGGCACCTCTGATCCTGACCCAAGACGAAGCGGTGCAGCTCGAGTACCTGAAGGTGCACGGCCTGCCGCCTCCTGGAGAAGCCAAGCCTGTACCAAAAGGTAGAACTCCATATTTCTTTTAGCTGAACGATGCAACTCGAACAACCGAACTAACGCTACAACAAATCAATGTTTAGATCTGCGGTACGGCTGGTGGAGAATAACGGACGTCGACACGTTTCAAGAGCTGCTGGAGCATCTCCATTCTCGCGGGGTGCGTGAGAAGGAGCTGAAGCGCACAACATGGGCGACGATGGAGTCCTTCCTGGCCGTAACAGGCAGGATCAACGTGGACCCAGGCAACCTGACCGCCACCGAGCTTCAGGCGACACCCGACGAACCCGACACACCGATCCCGAAGCCGGACAACCCGGAAGTTTGGAGCGAACAGGTCGCGTTGCGCGTGGACGCACAGCTCTTGGAGCAGGTCGAAGCACTCGAGGACAAGGTTGCGAACGCCAGCATGCAGGTCAAAGGCTGGAAGCTCCCTCCGCGGGCAGGCACCGAGGAGGCCGAGGAGATCGAGAAGCTGAACGAGATGGAGAAGATCAGCGCCGTCGAGCAGGCGCGGCAGAGGTTACTCTCCTTGGAGGCAGCGATAGAGAGGAGATACCTGAAGCCGCCGTTGGGAGTCTGGTAAGGACAATTGCCTCCGAGCGACGCTACGATCGCAAGGTGCCCAGAGTTGGGGGTGAGATTTCGAATGACCTATGATCTTCTAGCACCGGAGATCCGAACCTAGCAGCCCTGAAGGCGGAACAAGCAGCGGCCGCGAATGCGAACTCGAATAACTCGGATCAGAACAGTCAGACCCCGGTGCCCCAAGAGGAGACAACACCTAGGGGATTGAACAACTGGCGCGATGCAACGGCTCGAGCCCACACTTCGGCTCAGCTCGCCATGGCGCTATACATGTTGGAGGCTAGCATCGCCTGGGACAAGAGCATCATGAAGGCTGTGAGTCTAACACCAGCTAGAAACTCGGTCTGCGTCAAGCTACGAAACCGCTGCGTCTCACTCAAAGCTACCAATCAGTACAATCAGCTATTGACTACTTCTCAGGCCTCTGTGGGTATTCGCACTAACTTACTAACCAAGCTATCCTTTATCTCCTTGCGTAAAACTATCGCCCGTCCCGCACACAGTGAACCACAGAGAGCATATCGGTTTGTAATTTTGACTGTTGGTTCTCTACAGGGGCTCATTTGAAGGCTCGTTATGTTATTCATATTAAACGAAATGCTCTTCGCGTGGCACTTCTTTATTATATTATATTATATATATATACATATATTATGTACGTCTCGAATGGTAAAAGGTCTTTCGCCAATCTATTTGCGGGTATGAACGATGCGGCAGCTGTTATATTATCGTTTAGTTTCGTTCAACTTTGATCAATGGGAATACAAGCGTGCGAGAAATCGTGTGTTGATAATGCTCCGGCGATTATGAACAGATATGATGCGTTAAAATGCATCGGATGGTGGTCAGAGTCTAACGTAACGGTAGCATGCCAAGGAATATGCCGCTTTATCATCTAGTAATATTTTCCTTTAACGCTTCGTATTTTTCCTTCCGCAGAGTATCTGATTTCGTTGTTTATTTATTACACCTGTTTCTCCTCTTATCCAAGCGAAACGCATATCGAATCGATTTTTCGTTTGTTCGAGGTATCCGATTTGATTTTTACAAAATAACAAGCGATCGAATTGCACGATTAAGATGTAAATATACAGCATTAGAATTAGTTATTTGTTAACCGGATACATTTGAACATCAGCTTAACCCATTTTAATTGTGCCTCGGTGAATGATCCTTTTCTTTTACATTAACATTTATTGCATCGATGTAATAATTTTGTTCTTTTGAACGCTTTACCAACGGCGCTTAAACATTTCGAACGTCACATTTTGGTTTCATCTAGAGACATTGAATGCCATGCGAAATACTAAACTACGAGAGCTTTCTTTTCTGTTACAGAACTGCCAGTTCTGTCACAGCGGAGACAACGAGGACAAGTTGCTACTGTGCGATGGCTGTGACCGTGGCTACCATACTTACTGCTTCCGTCCAAAAATGGAAAACATTCCTGATGGTGACTGGTGAGTATCCGCGATTCGAAACTCGATGAATCTAAACTGCAATTTTATCTCGAAATTGTGCTTTTATTTCACTTGTGATTTATCCAGCCCCATCTTTTCCACTGATAGATCGCTTCAATTGTTTTCAGGTATTGTCACGAGTGCATGAACAAAGCTACAGGCGAACGAAACTGTTTGGTGTGCGGGAAGAGGGTTGGTAAAAACTTAGTGCTGTGCGAACTCTGCCCACGCGCTTATCATACCGACTGTCACAATCCTGTTATGCCAAAAGTGAGTGACACTTACCGCATGCTTACTGAAACGAGTCGTAAATTATTACAATTTTATCCTACGTAGAATTATCGTGTGAAACGTGTACCAGAATCCATTGGCTAATGCTGTATTATGGTTTCAGATGCCAAGGGGAAAATGGTATTGTTCAAATTGCCACAGTAAACAACCAAAGAAGAGGAATAGTAGTCGAAGGAGTCATACCAAAGGGGGAGGCACCAGAGAAAGTGAAAGTTCAGATCATCCACCAGCTAGGTGATTACGTTAAAACCAAACAAACATTGTCGACTCGCTGGCTTGACAACGTTGTTTCATTACGAATGTACAAGTAGACGAAACAGAATACACACAGACACACACAAGACACAGAGCTGATCAGGCTTGAAACCCTCACGATATACCAAGTAGAACACTCGACAAACGAACAATGGTGAACTTAAATCATTTCAGTATCGAGTACGAATAAAAAGTACAGTTAGAGAAATACGGTTTGGAAACGAACGAACGAATACACACGTAAACACACAGTATATATACACATGCGATTCTACCGACTTCTATATAATTTTATGTACATATGCATATATAGATATATCCTCGGCTCGTGTCGTACACTCGTCGAAGAGAAAATTGTTGTTGTATGGAAGTATTTATATACCGTATACAGGGTGTTCCACGACAGGTGTTAGCTGTAATAACGCTTCTACGCAAAAAGAGAGAGAGAGAGAGAGTGAGAGACACATCACCGATATAATAGAGAACTAGGCTTTCCCCCCCCCCCCGTCGTTTCCTCTGACGCGCCCTGTGAACTAGAACTATATCTCGTGTGTCAGGTCCCTTCGTAGGGACACCCTGTACCCTCGTGCAGCGTGTTGCTTAACGATCATCGGACTATGGGATGGGTAGTTTCTCAGAGAAATTCGTCGTAACGGTGTAGAGCTGGCCTTCGGCTTCTATGAGTTGCTCGAAAATGACTAGGGGACGAACGGCGAGAAGTGTGCGAGAGGCGGAATAGAAAAAAACCTAAATATATAAATAAATAAATAAATAAAAAAAAACATGGCGAGACAAAATAAAACAGTAGAGACGAGAGACGAAAGAGTCAGAGAGACGAGATAACTACTCCATCGAGAACAACGTACCCGTCTCAAACGGACAAAAAGTACATATATAGAAAGTAAAAGTGTAACAAAAACAAAAAAGTAAAAACCAAAAAAAAAGTATAAAAAACAAACGTAAAACACGCTCGAGTCTTAGCGCATTCGTCCAGAAGCTTTTGTGAATCGAAAAAAAAACGGATAAACAAACAAACAAAAAACCTCCTGCGAAAGAGAAAGCTAAGCTACACGGTGCAAATAATTTCTCTGTTGTTTTGCGTCGCAGTCCAACGCCGTCAACGGCATCGAACACGCACGTAGAGGACGTCAGTTCATCGGAACCGGCAACCCCTACCGCGTCGCCACGGAAGGAGGGGAACAATAGGACGCTCACGAAGAAACAGCAACGAGAGTTGGCTCCGTGTAAGGTGCTACTCGAACAGTTGGAGCAACAGGACGAGGCCTGGCCGTTCCTTTTGCCGGTGAACACCAAACAGTTCCCGACCTACAAGAAAATCATTAAAACGCCCATGGATCTCAGTACGATCAAGAAGAAATTGCAGGACTCCGTGTAAGTTGCACGCGTACCAACGACTACTACCCTAGTTAACTAAAAAAAAAACAAACTTCTTACTAAAAAAATCTAAAAAAGCAAAAAGTCCATTTATAAATAAGACCAAAAAAAACACACACATACCACCCATCTATAAGATCTCTAGCAAGCTCTCTAACTTGAATCCCGTCAGTCAGCTTCGATCGACAAAATAAAAAAAAAACGTAAAAAACGGACCAAAATCCGACAAACATGTTCCAACGAGTGCTTCTCGATACAGGTACAAGTCTCGCGATGAGTTTTGCGCCGATGTCAGACAGATGTTCATCAACTGCGAGGTATTCAACGAGGACGACAGTCCCGTGGGCAAGGCGGGACACGGGATGCGCAGTTTCTTCGAAATGCGCTGGACCGAGATTACCGGCGCGCCACCTCCGCATCCACAAACACATAGCTGAGGCTCGGTTCGATCTCGCAACACCTGCAACAGTTTTGCCCACTTCTACTACTAGAAGGCTAGCCCTCCCCCCGTTCCTCCTCCTCCGACGAGAGAAGATCGTCGTCGTCGTCGTCCGGAAGTCGTCAAACACTGAGACTGAGAGGCGAGCAATCGACCAACCGACCAACCAACCAACCAACCAACCGATCAACCTAATCAACCACCCCCGTGTTGATCGCCGGGTGTCGCCAGTCGGCCTCGTTCTAGCGGCCGACTCTAACGTTCCACGAGACCCCCACAACGCTGACTACCGTAGAGAGACCCCGTGCGAATCGTGCGAACACTCTGTGAGGGCTCGTCGTTAACGCGCGCGCGTCCCGCTCGCCTCCTCCTACGAAAATACGCGTGAACGACGCACGCGTCGGCGGCGCTTCTCGCGTTTACTACCGCAGGTTCGATACTCGAGAAAATAGTCCTCCCTTATTGGCGAAGCATCCCTTCTTAAACGGCTGGCACCTTCCCGTAGCGAACGACGAAAGGCAGAGGGCGGATCCTTTCCTTCGTTCGAATTCCTAACTCGTCGAGGTGCGGCTTCTGCCGATCGAAAATTCTGTATTTAAACGAAGCTAGGGATCGTTTCCAAGTTAGGAGCGTTTTCGAAGCCGAGGAGCTTCACGGAGAAGGAGACACTCTCGAGAAATTCCGTAGAATTCTGTTTTACGGAGCTAAAACACCCGCGACTTCCGGTCTGCGGAGAAACTCTCCGTCTGCCGGAAGCCAGAGAAATTGAAACCCAAGTGTCGGATGGAAAACACGACGATGGTCACTGTACTTACCCGAGTTTAAGAATTTTTGCCTAAGTGAACGAAAGGGAAACGGAGAGAAAGAAAGAAAGAAAGAGAGAAAGAGAGAGAGAGAGAGAAAGAGAGCGCGAGAGAAAGAATTGTGTAATTCGCGAATTGTATCATACAGGCTTAGTGCCGAGACCGGTTTCGGCAAAAGAAATATTTTGCAAAGTAATGAATGTGAAAAGATACAGAGAAGAGACGTATATAAATATATATATAAATCTCTCCCTATATATATATATATGTATAAATAATGAATATAGTGTACATGTATACTATATAGATAGTCACGTCACACGGAAACATTTTGCAACACTCACCACCACACGTTTCAAACACCTGTTTGCCCACGCGCGATCAAATCAGCACGAGACAAAAGGGTAACATTTTATGCTACAGAGCAAGATACAATAGAGACCGAGTCAGTCAGTCAGTCAGTCAGTCAATCAGTCAATCAGTCAGTCAGTCAGTCAGTCAGTCAGTCAGCAGTCAGTCAGTCAGTCAAGTCAGTCAAGTCAGTCAGTAAGCAGTCAGTCAGTCAGTCAGTCAAGTCAGTTATTGTCGATCGAGGACCGATATTTCAAATGCCATTCCACGGAGATCTTTCACACGATTTTATAATTTCTTTTCGTTTGATTCGCTATCTCGTACACTAGAGTCACGGTTGAAAACGAAAATAATGGGACGTGACGATTCGCTGGATCTTGGCGGGAAGAAAACGAGAAATAGACAACGGATTCGAACGTTCTCGCGAAATTCACGTTCGCCGTGATCGTTGCACGTACGCTGCAAGTTCGAATGCGTGCGTTGTCCCGAGTCATTATTTTTATTCAATTCACTGCCGAAAAAAAAGAAGAAGAAGGAGGAGGAGCCTTCTGATCATTAAACGAGAACGAATCCGTAGACTACTAGGGCGTGAAAATTCCACGGGAAAATAGTGTAGCAGCTTTTCGTTGCCATCGACGATCGCGAAACACTTTAACGAAACCGATTCTCTCCGCGTTAGGACAAAGCAATACTATTTGAGGAGTTCGATTGACGCTCGTCAGGCCGTTGAATGCCGATCGCTTTTAACGATGGTGGTTTTTTAGCCGAGACCGATTTTATCCGAGAGCGTTGCCGATTTTTATCCGGTTCTCAATCGCGGGAGGAGAGCACACCGTTGTCGACATAAACGAATAAGAGAAAAAGAGAATTCTATTGTTCCCGTAGTGCGAGAGATTTTTTTAATGGAAACAAGCGACGTTCGAGATTTTCGACTAGGGCTATAGTGACATAAATTTCGCGCAGTGTACCCACGCAGGCGACGGACGAGATTAGGCAGACGAGATTTTTAAACAACCCGGGGAATGTAATGTATCGTGCGTCGGGGTGTTTGTATGAGACACAGGCTGAGCATGAAACACGACGATGATGGTGTCGGTAGTAATTTCATGAGGGGTCTCTAGTAACCCGCGGTACCTTCCTGTGTAAGTGTGACCATCGCGCGACAACAGACGATCGACTAAGAACCGTTAACGATGATATCTTGTTTTTTATGTAATTGATGTACATTATTGCTCGTAATAGCGGATAGTTATATGATAACGAAGATTACAGAGATTCGGAGCGAAAGAGTGAGAAAGAGAGAGAGCGAGAGCGGAAGAAAGCGAGAATGAGGAAATCGAGAGAAGTGGTTCGGCCGTAGTGATTGTGCTAAACATTCGTAGTATGTAAAAGTATTAGCTAGATTATTAAAAAAAAATGCCGCGTGAAACGATTACGAGATAAAACGACGATTTAAGAACGCTGCAGGGTGCGCTGGATTCGGTGCAACGAATGCACTTTGTCCAGGTGTGTGCGACCGTGGAACGATCGAGTCCGGTGAGATCGTAACGAGTAAAACGCGCTTCTATTACATACTGTCATCGCGACGTTCATTTGCGAACGATTATCGACGGACGTTTTGTTCCTCTCCTTTTTGTTGATTGCAGTTTTGCGAATCATCGAACGAACGCATTGTTTTCTCCGAGGAGAATCGATTAGAACACGACGATGTTTAGGTTGATCTATGATTTCGAAGCGCGACATCGGGGCATTTCGCGATCTCACCGGATGTTCTTCGGGTCTCACGTTCGAATAAACATGAAAAAATCGAGAGGAGAGAAAGAGAGTGAGAGAAAGAGAGAGTACGCGTGAAAAATGTGTACGTCACTTTATGCACGCCTTGCACCCTCGTATTATAGCCGATGCATTAGACATCTTCATACATTCAGACACACCACCACTACTACCACCACCACCAACAAGAACAAATAATTTTTTAAGGTTCAATTATTATTTAAATAGTACAGTTACATTGTTAGTATGAATAACGACGCTTTTTATACGAATTTTAGTTTTTAACGTCGATCTTATGGTATATTATATGATATAATGATAATGACAATGGTAATAACAATAACGATAAATGATATCGATAATGGAACAGAATTAAAGAGAAACGGAGAAAATTACGCGTAAATGAGATAAGAGCGAGAGAACGAGAACGAGAGATAGAGAGCGAGAGAGGGCACGAGAGCGCGAACGAGAGAACGTGTGAAACCAGCAGAACGAGAGAAAGCCTGTCGAAAGACAGAAAGAGAGACTGCGTGCGTATGCGTGTGTGTTTAAGCTAGATGATTGTCTATAGTATAAAACGAAGGCGTACGTTAGGTAGCCTCGATGCTATTTAAACAGACTTAATTAATGTATTGCAAATGAATTAATAAAGTGTAAGCGAAGCGTGTATCTGTACAGTGAAATCTTTTTTCTGTGAGTTATTTGAGTCGCTCGGCGCGCATCAACATAACGTTTTAATTTCCACAATTTCTTATCGATTTCTCATTGATTTTGTTCAACAGTAAAATCCTACTTAAAGAGAATTAGAAAATGAACTTTGTTTTGAGGATTATGCGCTACGGGAAACTTATTTTACCGATAAAAAGACTTATCTTCAGGGACTTAAACGGTTTCGTCGGCCATTTTAATTTTCTCCTGCTATGGGAGAGCCCATGCTAATTATCTTCATATTTTCCGATTAAAAATAATATATATTTCAATATTTATTGAAATAAATATTTCAATATTTATTCATTCAATTTATAAATTTCCACATTATCTGCAAAATGCTAAAAATTATTTTTCTTCCAAGTAGGATGAAGATAATTAGTGTTTCGAATTTCCGATGGCCGCCATATTGCGGTTACAGCTAGAGTTAGAACTACGCGAAAAATATACAGCGTTTCAATATTTATTCAACGATTTATATCCATTTATTTTCTTTTGTATATTGTACTGTCTCCCGGAAATAATAAAGACAATAAGCATTCAGATTTTCCGCGGACGCCATACTGCGTTTTTGCTATCTCTCTCGATAATTAATCTCTCTGTCGTGCCATTCGAGGAACACGCAAGTATCCGAGCTGACATGTGATTTTAGGTATCCAGTATTGTCGCCGGCAGAGAGGTTAGAAACGTTCCGACGCGTTTAATGTTTTTATTGTCACATCGTTCGAGAGAAATAATTCGAAAGTGAACCCTTCGAACAGGATGCCATGACGACATACAGCCATCTTCGTAGAACTGCCAGTAAGTAACTTTGAAATCTGACCATTTAATTCCGTCGCGGAGGTGCGTCGTCAGCTGTCTCGAACGGATGCTAGTTAAACAAAACACTTTTCGTTATTGATCTTCGAGGTGTCAGTATAAATGATATTGGAATGCACATTTTCCGGTGACTCCTTATTCTTGAGCAAGGTCGAACACAATGAATTACTCTTATTACTCTAATTACTTCGCGATCTAGCCAAACTTTGATTTCATCAATGATACGAAACAATTTATAGCAATTTGCAAACAGCAAGACGATACTATGCGAGATAAGTTGAACGGGTGTCGTGTATATTTGTAATTAGTAATCATGACACGACCGATAAGCAATAAGGACAGATAAAATAACAGACAAATAACATCTTGCGGCCTTGCGTAGCCCGTATTTATCTGCAGTACCGACTTGACAGTCGAAGTTGATTACACCTCTTTTCATAGACAATGGTCGGTTAAGAAACTATTAATTGAAGTATAGTAATCTCTCAATTCAAGAACCATATCCGGAGCAAACGAGGCTCTTGAATTGAGAAAAAGCAACCAATTGCTGTGCCCTGATTGGCCCGACGATTCACAGCTGAAAACTACTGTCCTCGCAGTCAATGACAAAAAGAGAAAGTACCTCGGAGCACAATCGCATGTGAAACGAGTCACACCGACGACCAATGTCGTTCGTCTCACTTTATCGTGCTTGCGGTCCCACTCTTTCGCGTATCCGTTCGCTTGGAGCGCCATCTGAAACAAACGGCGCGATATTCGATTTGTACTTTTCGCCACGTAGGATTCTCGACCACATTTACCAGCGAATTTTCTAACGATGCTTTGCAGCTTGAGATATGTTTTCAGTGTACGTTTTTGTAGGAAATATTTCGACAAGTTGAGCAGCATAAGGTTCAATTAATTAATGCATTGACGTGAATATTAACATGAGAGAGTGAAAAAATGATGCAAGTGAATAGTGTATATTTTTTTCAAACTTAGAGCAAAGTTGGAGTAGATTTAGTGTGCTTTTAAAACACATTTAGGATAGATTAGGAACATTTTTAAAACACATTTAGATTTAGAGCGGTTTAGGATAGATTTATAGCAGTTTTAGGGTACAGTTAGGGTATATTTGCTCTAAATTTGCTCTAAAAAGGGGCGGGACTAATACAAAACCGGGTAGGGCCAACCCTAAAAGCCCCGCCCACTTTTGTACCAGCCCGCCCCCATGCGGGGTTTTTGGGTTGGCTCCTCCCCTTTTAGAGCAGATTTAGGCCACATTTAGAACAGTTTTAGAGCACACTGAGAGAAGATATAGGACAAATTTGGAGCAGATGTTGCTATAAAAAATCTGATTCCAATGTGCTATAAATGTGTCCTAAATCTGCTCCAAATGTGCTCTAAATCTGCTGTCAATGTATCCTAAATCTAAAATCGTGACTGTTTCAGAAATTTAAAATCACAAGTGTATTATTTTCAACTCACTGAAACTATTAAAGGAAGAAATTGCCATTTGACTTATGTTTGTTGATTACGAGAATGATTATGAGAACAGTAGTCGCGTTTTAATTACAGAAGCACTGCAATTTCTCCAACCGTGCAAGCATAATGTTCGCAACGGTTTCCGAGAATTTCTTCGGAACGAATCGAGCTTCGTACCGAAACGTGTGCTCATCGTGGGCAAATTGTCCCGGTATTATTTCGAAAAGTTGCGGGAACCTGATCTGAGCGAGTCAGAATTGAAAAGGAGGTTGTTGGAAAGGGGTAGCAATTATGAGCACATGTTGGCTGGCCACATCGCGACTTTAAACGTGCAGCAACAGGTGATCGATTTGCTGAAGGAGAAAAACATAGAATACAGAATAGTAAATAGGTAATTTCGATTTTCCGTACGTGAAGATTTGATTATTTGCTCGCTAACGAAGAGAATCTTTCAGGCAGAATCTGGATCAGTCGAACTTCTCCTGGGCCGACCTGATCCTTCCTATTGGCGGCGATGGTACGTTTCTGCTCGCGTCGAATTTGATATTCGATAACAAGAAACCGATAATTGGTATTAATTCGTATCCGGAAGGATCGGAGGGCTATCTTTTGCTGCCGCCGAAATATACTAACAGGATACCCGATATTTTTGCAATGCTGGAGGCTGGTGATTATCGAGTCTTAATGAGGAGGAGAATCCGAACTACGTTACTGGGGGACGATATCTGGGACCCACCATTCCATACGCACGAAAAGGGTCGCATTATTACCGGCGGAAAGTAATAAAATTAAACAATTTATACAACAAATAACATCATTCAAAATATTTACAACATTCGCGTACTTCATTTACAGAATCAATACGGAAATCTCGAACGAACCAAAGCCCAACAAATTACCGAAAGAGAGACGTTTACCTTGGCTAGCATTGAACGAAGTAAATCACGGTTTCGTACAGCAATTCCTCTCATAATTTTTAGCGATTAACAAAATTCTTCCGACCTAGGTATTCATAGGAGAGGCTTTGTCAGCCAGAACAAGCGACCTGCTAATCAAAGTTGATAACGACGATAAATATCATGTTGTAAAAAGCTCGGGATTGTGCGTTAGCACGGGGACGGGATCGACGTCTTGGCACAAGGCAATAAACAGTGTTAATCCGCAAATAGTGCGCGAAATAATTAATACTATGGGCGATAAGAGAGAGTATAGTCAGGAAGAGATTGAACAAATTTGTAGCAGATTTAATAATACCCTGCGTTTCGATGCTGGTAAGTGTTAATATGTTAACAATAATACAATAGAATGCTAACTAATGTTTTACAATTCCAGAGGAATTAAAATTGTGTTATGCTGTGAGAGACATGATAGTGACCGATATATGGCCTGTACCAAAATCATTGAGTTCTCATGGATTCTGTAACAATTTGACAGTCAGGTCACAGTGTTACGACGGTAGTTTAGTTCTTGACAGCGGAATCGCGGTGCCATTTAATTTTGGAGCGACAGCAGTGCTGGAAATACACCCTGAAGACTCTCTGAAATCGTTAATCCTGCCAGATTAATAACTACAGAATTTTATAAGGACTGGTAATCCTTGTTACATTGACAACCTAACAAGAATATTAAGGTGTACTTTAAGTATAAATAACTGGAATATGGTGTACTGAACGCATAAGTCAACAAAATTTAAATACAATGGAGTTTCGATTATCCGAATTGCATTACTATTCGGCATTGTTTTATTCCAAGACAACTAATTGTAATTTTGGCGGGATTTGAACTTGTCTTACTTTCGTTGAAGTGATAATGAAGAACAATTTTTATTTCTGTTCCCAGCACAGCGGATAATCGGAGCTCTATCGTGTTTAAGCAAGGTAATTTAACAGCTATAGAATTAATATAGAATATAATTTTGTAAATATCCAGAACAGATGATTTTTGCCGATTTTCTTATAAGAGACCATGTTGAAAATGGCATGAATCATCTGCTCCTGAAAAAGCTGAAATAGCGCCATTAAATGCAGTGGCGAAACGCTGAAACTGTTCAACGATTTAGTGTTAGTTTCCGCCGCTAGATGGCGGCATTTGTAAATTCTATTTAAAATGTTAAAGCAGCGCCACTAGATGTAGCGACGAAACGCTGAAACTATTCGACGATTTTGTTTTCTATTCTTCTGCTAGATGGCGCCATCAGTAATATGCAGCGCCGTCATCTAGCGGAGGAAGCTAACACTAAATCGTTGAACAGTTTCAGCATCTTGCCACTGCATTTACTGGCACTATTTCAACATTTTCAGGCGCAGATGATTCGTACCGTTTTTAACATAATTTCTTATGAGAAAAATGGTAAGAATCATCTGTCCTCGATATTTTTATTAGGTATACCTTTTTTAGGTGATGCAAACGAAAAAGAATCTCCTGAATATTTCTATACACTGAAAATATTCTTTAGCTATTAAATTTCCCTGATAAAAGTGATATAAATACTGTGTACACAACAGTATTAATTTTTAGCATTTTTAACATGGGCATTTAACTTAATATAAATACGGCTCTCTGGCATTATACGTCAATGTAAACACAGCGATAGAACCGATGTACTAATTACATATGATGTGAAACAGATTTTGTGGATCGTACTTCGTAAAAATAAAGACACCAAACTATTATTGTAATTTCATATTTCGCTCCTAATATCTATATCGATACAGCTGCATTTGAATATGTATATCCAGACCAACTTCATGCAGTCATTTGACCCATGGTTCACTCATCCTCTGCTCGATCTAGTGAGTTAGTTGAAATAGGTTACAAGCTTGGAGGGGTCACATGGTCGCACGATCTTGTAGGCACATGGTTGCATGATTGTAAAAGGTACACAAATTTATTATCTTGTAATGCAAAAGTATGTTGTAACGTAAGATAAAAAAGTATGGGTCTTCAAACTGTAACAAAAGTAGGAATTGGATGGTAGGTATGTGCAAATAAATCATCGTGTGTGCTATTCGTCTCGTGTGATCATTTCTTTCATGGTTCTTCGTTTATTAGATAATATGTGTAAATTAACTTGTCATTGAAAACTAGTGATATCAATATATTTTCCCCTACTTATTATCTTGCAATGATTTTATGTATTTATCGAATGATCATGTGTTCTTATGGTGTCTGTTTATAGGACTCTGGCTGCTGTTCTAGGATTATATTCTTTTGTATTGTCAAAGAGGGATATAAATGAGAGACGATATGAAAGAATGAAAGAAAGACAACGCTTGCGAAACCTTAATACTGCAAACTAAAGTACCTGTTAGAACTTTGATAATTATAAAATACTAAATTAAAGAATGGCTGGCTTACCTCAACTCGGTGAAGATCAGATGAAGATGGTGCAAGAATTAGAGATAGAAATGATGTCCGATATGTACAATCGTATGACATCAGCTTGCCATCGAAAATGTATCCCACCAAAATATGTTGAGTCTGAATTAACGAAGGGAGAGTCCATATGTTTGGATCGTTGTATTGCCAAATATCTGGATGTACACGAACGCATTGGAAAGAAGCTAACTCAGATTTCTGTGCAACAAGAAAACTTCTTGACAGGGAAAGTTGCAGAACAGCCTAAAGCAAATTAAATAAAGCAACAATTTGTTGAGCAAATGGTAAATGTAAATTCTTGTCTTATGCATTTAATACTTCCCTTTTCCATATATAATTCAGTCATGATGGAAACATTCATCTTTAGATGGCAGTATCAATGTTTCAATTCATAAACTTTCTGTAGTTTAGGAAGATTAGCGTAAATTGTGAGAACAAGTTATTCTGTATTTAGCTATATATATTTGAATAAAATAATATTTCTTAATCGTCAACTATTTGTGTAAAATTATAAAATCAAAAAGTTAAAAATAGAAAGTTCTCAAAATTATTTCTTTAAAAAGGTTTTTAAGTCATTGATATATTCTCTTTTGTTGAAACCTTGTATGTAGAAAAATGTTTATTTATATATTAAACATTACAAACACAATGATGTCATTTTTGGTGGCATAACAACTTATGTACAGATTTAAGTATCTTGTTTCATCAATGCCAAAAATTACAATATATTGTGAAAAATATTCTTCATTACAATCTCTCTTTTGCCGTTTTTACGTACAGATAACTCAATTAAATTTTGTAGTGCAAATTTGGTCACATAGTGATACATCAAATTTAAACAATTATTTCGATTAACCGATGTATATTTTCTCCTACTCAAGGAGTCACTGCTAACGCTAGCGTATGTTGACCACCGCCTGCCACGCGAATCACTTTTTTTCCTTCGAGTTGTTTGCCTTTTACTAATACAGGTTCTTCTACATCTTCCTCTTCTCCTGTACCTAGTTGCCCACTCGTACCCATGCCCCAAGCATATAACTCTCCTATAAAGTTATGTATATGGTAACACAGGATGGAAATAAAGAGTTAAGTGATAGCAATAGCAACAATGTCTTACCTGTATCAGTAACAGCAAATGATTGGGCACTACCTGCAGCTACGTCAACACACGTACTTAACGAAGGAACTAACGTTAATTCCATCGCATCCGAACAATCAACACCAAGTCCGAGGCGACCATATTCTTTGCGACCCATAACAAACACTTGACCAGAATCGTCAAGAGCAATGGTATGATGCTGTCCACTACTAATATGTCTCCAAGTCCTTCCATTAAAGGTTTTTGCTACTTGCGGAAGAAAATGTGTCGTGGGATTCTTTAAACCTGGAATCAGTTACATTGTATAGTGATGTTATCATTTCATACATGGTTTGTTTCCCTTGAACTTACCAATCTGATAATAATTATTCAGACCAAATACATATATGTCTCCTGTGTTACGTTCTCTAGCAAAGGTACAATAAGTTCCAGCCCATATATCACTGAATTCTAATTTTTTTTTAATATGAAATTTGACTAAATCCGGGGCTAACAACGGATCCATACCACGTCGAGTATTTCTATTAGCTGCTCTTGCAGCAACTCTACCTAATTGACCCTGTTCAGCACATCCACATGTGTATATCTGTCCATGTTCGCTAAGTAAAACTAAGTGATCAGCACCTGACGCTATTTTAAGTATCTTTACATTTGGCAGTATTTCTATCGGGACTTGTTCATTTCCCTTTGATGTGAGACCCATAGTGCCATGGGAGTCCTGTTAAACAAATCTGGATATAATGATTTTTGCTTAAAAATAATCATAAGAATATTTAAGTATACAAAATTATACCCTGAAGGAGCCCCATGCGAAAGCTCTTCCATCTTCTAACAAAGCAGCACTGTGGGAGTCTCCAGCAGTTACTTGGATGACTTTTCCAGGCAGTTTTACAGTATCTGGTTTGCTTTCAGAACCGTCTACAGAAGTGTCTCGTCCTAATGCTCCTTCGTCGTTACATCCAAAAGTTAAGATCTCTCCTGTTTCCCTGAGGCACACATTGTGCATGCCACCAGCTGCTATGGCTACATAATCCTGATATCCAGGAATAACAGCTGGGCGAATCTTCTCGACAACATCCTCTCCCAAGCCCAGCTGTCCCACATCGCCTTGTCCAAATGTTAGTAATACACCACCCTCTCGAGACTGGCGTAAGTCAGGCTTTATAGCTGAAGCTGAAACCCAAAATTGCATGTAAGTAACCAATTAAGACAAACTGCGCTATCGACAGTGGGTTCCAATATTATATTGTAGATATAAGTGAATAGAGAACATGATGATTCTTGGTTAACGTGTGACAAAATTTTTTCTTGCTCTTCTCTTCTTGACTATAAAATTTTAGTTCTTTTTTTATTACTTTTCAAACAGTAAATCACTAACATTTATATGCGACCACATTATTTCAACGAATAACTGAACATTAAAATTACATGAAATTGCCACTTCTCTGCAGGCTGTTGTCTCCAAAGAAAACCAAACGTACAAATACTTTTTCGTCTTCCTACAACTGCATATTTAACAGCACAAATCCGAAGCACGATATTCGCAACGCTAGTCGAGAAAACTCATTTTCACGTGTTGCTTAGATGAACACGAAAACCGAACAGAGAAATAACATTCTGATTTTAGACAGAGACGAGTAACAATTTTATCGATCGTTATTCCGAAACACATGTTTGCATCGTGGTTTTTTTACGTTGCAGAGAATACTCCCGCCAGATAATTTCCCACGGTTTCCGCGCGAAAAATCATGTATAGGATCGATCGAAATATATTATTGAAAGCCAACGAAATGAAAGACTCACCTTCTTTTTTCTTAATCTGTTTCGGTTGGCTCGCATTGCTGGCGGCAGGAGCAGGAGCACTCCGTTTTCTTGCTTTCCTTGGCGACACTGAAACCATACCGAGGTTATGTTTAGAACAACCGGCGTGAACTGTTTTTATGACTGCAACGTAAGTCGAACGACCGTTGTTAATATCGCCGATCCTTTACGTACTGATCTCGGTGCGTGAATGTCGCGGGAAACTGGATTAAATGGCCGTGTGCAATCGGAATGTCAGTTGGCGCCAAAAAGTTGCAACGGTGCAGAGACCTCGCGGTTGTGTTGCGCAACTTACAGGAGGCGCTCACGTCTGTTTAACAGAGAAAACTTCCCGTTACGTTAAATGCCTCGCTCCCGGTTCATTTTCAACTGCATACATACCTTTGGGGTGCGCGTTTCCTTTCTGAACACAAAGGGAACTTCTTGTTACACGACAATGCAGATTTTTTTTATATATATATGTGTATATATACTCGATGAGGTGCTCTCGTCTCGTATGTATATTGTATGCCAACGGAAATCCTCTTCTTATCTCCGACGCGCGCCGCACGTGTTTGTAAATACGATAGGACGTACTAACCTGTCGCGATCACCACATTGAGAAAGTGGAATGAATGGATTCCGGTAAGGTGCACAAAAAATAGAGAAATATTATTCAAACTATGATGTACAGAATCCTTTAATATCGATCCGGAAAAATACCCGTTTATTCCGCGGAACATTCTATGTACTCGCAGCCGACATTTTTGAAATTCAGACTTTGAATTCGAATGTCTGGTACAAAGCATGGGTAAACACGGCTTAGATATCAACTTTCATAACGAAAACGATGTATAGTCTTCCGTTACAAGTGAAATTAACTTCATCGAGTTTTAACCTTAAATTTTTTCAATATACTTTGCGAAGTAAACTTCTGCAGTTTATTTGATGACGATCACTCGACCCGATATGATCGCGTGTAAACAAAATTGTCGTTCTAAGCAGCAAGTTACACGTTCCATGTAACGGATTGTCGAGGATACTTGTAACTGTTGAGAAGAAACTTTAGTAATTCCACGCGCCAGTTAATCGTGTTACTCGATCTTACAGTTGGATTGCGGAAGAGATTTCCCCTAACGAATCGAAGTTGGTAATAGCTTGATAGATTTTAATAGCAAGTGAACGTTCATTGTACATTACCGTTCCGTGTACGTAAATAAGGGAGAGCATTCGATGGCTGGTTGTTCCTGCTAAGAAACTTTAGACCTTGCGGTTTAATATCCTCTTGTTTCACATAGTAAATTATTGCTCACCGCGGCGCGCGATTTCACGTTAGTGGTTAACAATGCGAATACTTCTTAACGACCTAATTATTAATAATTGATAAGCGTCCACGATTAAGACACAGGGGGTGGCATTAACACTAGAATTACCAGAGTTGTTATGATCAATTTTATTAAATCTGTTATCTTTTATGAAAGATGTGCAATTATGAATTAAGAAGTAATTCACAGAATAAAATTCAATCCAGTTTCAATCGTAGATATTTTTCGTATCAATTAATGGAAGACATGTAACTAGGAGTCAATGAGAACTTACATTGGTCAATTTGGTTATAATTCGTTCGAGTTCGTAACAAGAAGAACCGGGAAAAATATTCGTGCGTAAATTGTACAGAGTGGAAGAAAAAGACGAAATTGTTGCTTCCTCCGCAATGTTAATCGGCGTTTGGACAGAGTTCGTCTTTTATTTAGCTTCAACAACACAGTCGATTTCACATTTCGAAACGGAAAGTTTTCATAATTCAAAGTCATTTCCTATTCTATGGTTACCAATAAACGCGATCTACGCATTTGCGCCAAACGAGCGTGGCAAATATAAATAGAAGAAGACGATTAATTCATTGCTCATACAACATAGTGATAAAAAATCGCTTCGAAAAATTGATCCACCATTTTTTGTTATTTCATATTCTATTCTACATAATCACAAGTTATACTATTCTCAGAGAGAATCTTCGAATGTGGCTCGTTAATTGATACGAGTATGCTTCCACGTCATTAGAGACTGTAAATACTCATAATATTGGAACGTTATCGATATATATATTTCGGTAACAAATAGTAAACGATAATATATTAAGCGATGAAAGTTATATAAATATATCAAATGCCGGCAACCGTGTTTACGTTTATACAACTGTGTGTACATTATAAGATTTAATTAAATTGATATTTATTCATTCGCATTGTCTATGTTTCAAAGAATGTTTATTTACAGAACCGGAGGATATTTTAGCTTTATTAATAATTAAACGAATAACGCGTTTAAAAATGAAAAATTTTAACAATAAATATTTAAAATACAGTATAGTTTGTTAATTAACTTTATTTGTAAAATTAACTTTAATGGGGTCTACACCTGCAGAATTTGTCACTGGATTGCGGATCTTCGTACATAGACGATATTTCTAGATCATAAAATAACTTCTAAGTTTCACAACGACGGCTTCAAACCTTCGAATTATTTTCCCTTAAAATCGTGATCTCTGACGACGTTACTGCGAAATCTGGTAAACAGTAAATTTCCATAGAAATCCGCAGTCTTGCCATTTAAAGGTCGTTGATCGTCAGCAGTTTCTGTTATGTTTACAGTTTCCCCTCCGGCGTCGAAGACAGCACGTGGTCCCTGGGGGAGGCGGGCGCCTGGGAGTGGATTCGCGGATTACCGGTGGCAATAAATTCATTGTCCTTTTGGCAAGGTGGCGCGTGGCTACGATTCACGTTAAATCGCAAATTAGTCGGGGGTGTAGCGGCAAGGGGTTGAAACGGTCGCGGGTAGGGGGGTGTGAGGGAGGTGGGCACGGGGGTCCTGTCAGGGGGTTGGTGACTCTCTGGATGACGATATGCAGAGAGAGGAGCTCTCTCGCGCGCGCGAGGTAGAGAGGGTTGAACCAGCGGGGGCTGGCCGGTTATCAGAGGGTCAGATACGTCTCTGCGCGCCAGTCGAAGCCGAGACTTCGTCCGCGCAACTTCTCTTCCTCTTTGTCTGTCGAATGGTCTCCCCGCACGAACGTGTTACCGAGCCCGTCGATCTATCGCACATTCGAACGGCTCGCTCCGATCGTTCTACCCCTATTTTATTTTTGTGCTCGACCGCCCGGAAAAATCCGCCGCCTAGAGAAACCCGCGCGTTCACCGGAGAAAAAGCCTCCCCCCCTGGCACGCGTCGGTTTGTGTTGTTTAACGCGTTGATCCGCTGAACAGGACAACCTGTAACAGAGTGAACACACCGACGAAAAAGTTTCCACGCAGGGGGAGGAAACGGTTCATGTAGAACCCCTGGAACCATGACGAGAGCGCGCCGATACCGATTTATACCGCTTCTGGTGAACATCCTGCTTGGCGGTGAGTTTCAAACACCTTCTACTTTTTAATCATTCCTCTAGGCACCTGGACCGAATCAACTTTTAAAGCTCGTGGTATTTTCACGGATGGTGCATTATTTTAATAAGATCGCTGACATTTTGGTCTCTTAAATCTTGCTGAATTTGCCGATCTTTTAAGAATTGACTTGGTTCAATGTATTGTGCACTAGGTAGATGTTTCATGCATAGTTTGCGAATCTATGTTATAAGTCCTTTCTACGATGGGTCCACTGGTTTATCGTAGAGATCGCTGTTTGGTCCGTTTAGTCAGACTTTATGAATGCTTTTATAATCGACCGACAAACTGTTGGCCACGCTAAAATTGTTGACAGAACCATTACCGCAATAGTTGCTTTGAAAATATTCAAAAGGGTCTTTAAAAGGCTAAAACTAAATTGCTCGGATCAGAGAACGATCCAGGTCCGATCGCGAGCGATCGTGGCCAAGGGCGAGACTTGTTGAGTCTTCGACACGTTCCTGGTGACCAGGTTCTTCAGGCAGATCTCTGATTTCTAGTGTTTGAAGATCGAATGTGATTACGTATCGGGCACATTCGAGACACTTCAGCACGTGATCTCGCTGATGCACGGTCTTGATCTCCGTGCTCTCGTACGTGTTTCAGAGATATTCTTAATCTTTAAGAAACACAATACCACTGCCGGGGCCATTCACTGCCTTCTCCGAAGAAAGCAGAGAGATTCGAGTATTCTGGTGGCTCCGGAATCATCGAGCTTCCTCGAGATCTACGATCCCCGGCCCTCGAGACTCGACTCTGACCGATATCGGGAATTTTCCGACTCCTTCGCCGTCGTGCTCGCGACACTCTTTTATGCCTAGAATCACTTGTACTTTTTTCGTTTCTGCCGGGCCTCTCGACACTGTTTGCCTCAGTGGAGTACAGAGTAGAAACATTGCGCGACGTTGTGCGATCTGCTCGTGATTTCATATCGATGAAACTGAGGATATTTGCGCAAAATCAAAATTTTCTAACCTAATTGTCATCCCTCTTTTAAGCATTTTAATAGCCTGCATATATTAAAGAGACATTCTTCAATTCTAATGTCTTCACAGTTTTGTATTTAATGTAGTTATTGTAGTTAAAAATGCATAAAATCCTCAGTCTAGTCATCAGCCTTTTTGAATATTGTTAAGTAGCAGGATCTGTTATTAAACGCGCACATGACTATAGGAAAAATATAAAAGTACATGGTGTCTGACAGCAAAATATAGGCAACTTAAAAACGTTCGAGTAAAATGATCAGAATTGGTCAAAATGTCAGACATTTTTCATATCATACGTATGATGAGGAAAATATTTATATAAATATCGCGCGGGATGGATAAATCTGATTGCGATGGTTCTATACTTGGTATCATGTTTAACTATAGAGCCCTGGCGGTACTGTAAAATGGTGTTTGAACTCTCATTAACTCCTTGTGTAGCTGATTCACGTATTTAATAGGTTCAAGACAACTTGACAATATCCTTGGATGCTGGAATCTCCACAGTTTCATTAATTTCCAGTTTATGCATTTATGTTAACACTAAGTAGATTAACCTTCGCAAAGCGGTGACTAGATCATTTTTGACCCAGAGTATTTAAATCGTTTGTTTAACTACTCAATCTTCAGCAATTAAATAAAATAAATTGCTATTATATTAGGAACAACAGAAAGGCTGACAAGTCTGCAAGAAATATCCTCAAAAATATGTTTTGAATGATTGCCGAATCAAACTGAGAATCGTTATACACATTGCCAGTAGTACAGTCGTGAAAGTGGTCCGCCACTCGAGAGTTAAAAGGAAGTTTAGGAACATTTGCATACTATTTTTGAACTGTACAAAACTGGCCAATTGCAGGAATGAATTTTTCTTCAAGTTCTGTTAATCATTCTAGTGTGATATTAAAATTTTCAAAGATAACTCACCGCGGTAAATTTATCTCGCGTGAAAACGTTGCCGAATACCAAACAGATAACAACGAAACGGTCCTCGTCATTTTGTAAATCAGATTTTCTTGCACAATTAAGTCCGTTTAATTTTCATCCATTTGCACCGCAGCAGAAACTAAGTTATCGGGTCTACTTCGCAGGATAATACGGGCTGGGAAGAGAAAGGGTCATTTTTCATTGGGGGGAAAACGGATCCCTTCCGTTCCGCGATAGGTATTTTTCCAACTCGCCGCTCGGTTGCCTGTTTTTCTTGCGTTTCCCGTGTATAATCGCCGGTGCGAAACCGGCAGGGGTGTACGTTTCCATCGTTTAAGCGCACGCCACCGGCGCCGCGCCGATGCAGGCGCGTGAAACCAGCCAGGATCGAAAGGATGTAGGAGAAAAAAAAGCTCGTATACAGCTCTAACCCAGTTTCTTGGCTATCAATCATCGGTGTTTCGAGAGGGTCGGCGAGGGGCCGGCGAGGAGGGAGGATTCGTTCATCCGGTGCTGATAGAATTCCAGCTATGGAAACTGAAGAGCGCGTGGCGGCCGTGTGTGTCGGACGCGAGCAGAATTAGTTAGCAAAATCCCCGGATAGATTCTCGGCTGGCACGGAAAATTTATCAAACATTACTTTGATCGACAACCGACGACGATATTTGCCGATCGCGCCCGGATAACCGTTCGATTTTCCCTCCGCCGAGTAATTTTCCTCGAGACGCTTGTATCGATTTAATTGTCGAGTTGCATTAGGGTGCACGCAACCCGCCGCGGAGTTTACGGTTCCGAGCGGAAAACGACGGCAAAGGAGGCATCGTAATCCGTGGACTATGGCCAGGGTTTCGTACAAATGGAGGTGCAGCCACAAAGAGCGTGGCTGGAAACAGTGGCGAGCGAAAAAATATATATAAATCCACAACCCAGTTTTCTCGTGATCAATCATCCTGCCGATATTTCGAAGGAGCCGGGGAGGAAATCCGACGGCGATGACCGCGGGACGATTCCTTGGGAATCCGATAATCGCCCTTGGAACCTCGTCGGAACCTCGAAATTATGTTTTTCCCGGCACGTTCGTCGCGCCGGCTGCCTGATCGAACGTTCAAACTGACTTATCGATCTAAACACGCTCAGTTACGAAATTTATCTTCGATATTTCAACGAGTCTTCCGTAATTGAATCGGTGACGGTTCCATCCGGTTCTGAGCAACAAGCATAGGGGTGACCAATTGCTGTGCCTCTGGTTTCTTTCCGGGTATAATTCATTTTATATTTATCGTATAAGACATTACGTTTTTTATCTAAAACGACACAAGATAAAATAATAAAATAGTCGATAAATATAAAGTTAACTATGCTCGAAGACGAACCAAAGCCACAGCTACACTACTCTTCTGTGCGTTCGAATGTTAACTGAAACATATTTTCGTTGCGCTACGGTCATGCACCGGAGATTCAAATTAAAGAAAGGAAGAGATGCGGATTAACTTTCAGATTGAATGGAGTATGGAAATTCGGGAAATACTTGCATCTCTTTTTTCCGATTTCGTTGGTAGCGAAACAGGATTTTTCCTAAACATCGAATGCCGTGTTTCCCAGCGGGGAAATTGATCAAAATTCTGCGGAGCGTCGAACGCAGTAGCAAAATCAACGTGATAGAGATTTCTGATCGGTCAGCCGTAGCGACGCGCGTATCAAAAAACAGGATTTAATTACTGGGTGAACCGTTGCTCTGATTCTCGACAAAGCGGTCGAATTTGGTTCTGCTCGTTGGCGCGCGTACGCAAACAGTATTACTGTTTATCAATTAGCTGCGATGTATGCGCGTACGCGTTTGCTTTCCGAGGAGAAGACTTCGCGTCCGATGGTCACTTTACGGTGATCCGAGTCTATATTTTCCATCGTCTTTTGTTCTATTCTGATACACCGATCCTTCCACGACTATCTATCCATTCGACGCGAGAGGCGTTAGGAGGTTATAGTGAGAATTATAATAATTTTGCGCTTTCGTTTATTTCTGTGCATCGAACTCGATGTTCGATATTTTTGGATTAGGACCTACTGTATTCTTGAAGAGATTCTAAAAAAATGAAGAGATAAGAGTGTTATTGATTTCATTTGAAATAAAAGTCACAGTTGTTTGTAATTACTCGATATTGAATTTCTCACTTTACGCCATAATCCATTTAATTCAGTATCGAGAAGAAGTTGAATTATTATTTATTAATTAATTTAATGGCAATATATTATTTAGGTTATAGAATATAATAGATACAGTGACTTAATTCGAATTGATGTCGACGCTATAGGAGTCTTGCAGAAATAACGAAACGATCGGGAGCAGTTGTAGTTTCCAATGTTTTCGCAAACGATCGCGCCTTCGAAATACTAAAAATGAAAACGTGACGCTGAGGGAGTAAAAGACCGTTCACTCTATTCCGAAGAAAATATTCTAACTTCCGGTGTTCGCGGACGAGAGACATCGCACAAGCAAGACATTCCCTTCGTTACTCACGCGTTAGTGCACTCGATTGACAACTGCGCGAAACAAAAGGCCGTGGAAAGAATGGGTGGCGAGCGTGGCGCATCGAGTCGCGCAAAAGTCGAGCCGAATATTTTCTTCTGTTTGTCTTTCCCGGCTCGGATGGTAAATAAGCAACAATAGTTCGTTACCTCGCTTCGATTCTTGCGTTCGGACGTCACGTTGCGTCCCGGCGCGCCGCTAGACATGCATTGTTTGCTCACCCTTCGCTTCGCGCACACGAGAGAAAATTTCGTGGTCGTAGCTCGTCGTCTGGGTCTCGTTCTCTCCCTCTCTCGCTCTCTCGTTATTGAGTCGAACATCGACGGAGCAAATGTTTACGCGCCGATTCTCTGGAATGAACTCGCCGGCAGACGGCCGAGAGGAAACGGGTTTTTCACGAGAGAGGATCGGCAATCAGCGGCGAGTATGCAGGATCGAGGAGTTTTTATTAAAATCGAGGACGTGCTTCGCGGCTTCAGGAACCCGGCCACTCGTCGGCCCCTCGTCGGCCCCTCGTCGGTCTTCGAAGGAGAAGATGACGCGACGAGGCGACGTCGTCCCTCGAAAAAGGAAAACAAGCCTGGCGAGCCGCGGAGAAACGGCCGCAGTCGGAAAGAATAGCGATCAGCTATTCCCACCTCGAGAACTCGCTGAATATGCATGAAACAATCGCATATCTCATGCAATTAGCCGAGGCAAATCTTTTCCCTTTCTTCGGCCGGCTTTTTCCTCCCGACCCTTCTCGGCAGTCGCCGTTTCATCCTTGCTCTCTCCAGAAGACTTGGCTCTAATCAGAGCGCATTTGCGATTTCCGCGGCCGACCGTCGCCGATGCAAATTGCATTTTGAATCGCGCTGACACCCTCCCGGTTCGTCGACCGATAAACTCGTAGTCGACCGTGTTTTCCGCAGCCGAGCTTTTCTCTTTCTTGTTTCGTGCCGGCGAATATTCATTTCCCGCAATCATTTTGCGGATCCTAGCGACGCCGGAGTCGCTTGATGGCGTTGCTTGTGATCGGATTCGCACTCTGTTAGAGCTCCACGATAAATTGCCTGCGCGGCGGTTGCTCTGTTCGCTGGAAAATTTCGACCAGTTCGCGAAACCGTCTGCGGAAGTTGGTGTTATTTTTATCAACCACTTCTCTCACTGGTGCAAACCAGGGGTTGACAACAGTTATGATATCGATATAAGCAAGTACCGATAAACATTAGAACAGTTATGAGATCTTCCGATTCTTTAGGCAAAATAAAAATTATTTTCGACCATTTCACCAAATAGGAGTCAATAATTTACACGAGCTGAGAATAATAGGTAGATTTCTTTAAGTTCTTTCAATATTTTCATCTTTGAACATTTGCAAATGCAAAGTTGTAAAGGAATTAGAAGAATTTAGGAATATTGTTACACTTTATTACGATTATTAAAAGAGGAGAGGTATTTCCGTCTAACTTACGTCTCTTACAATTAACTTATTATTTCGTATAAAGTTCCATAGTCTATTAATCACCCATTTTTGTAACTATTTTAGTCAGAACCGACACATAATAATAATAATATTTATTTGATCAACGGGAGCAAGTCCTTGTGCTACGAAAGCATGACATTATGTCACCCAAGTAGAAAATATATAACAGTTTCAAACGACTACTTTGAGAACCTTTCCAATCTCTTGTGCCAATAAATGCCACGCACAGAACAATTATGCGCGAACAAGCGAAAGCTCTGCATGAAAACGATCGCTGCGTTTACGCGCGATATCCGAGAATTTTCCGTGGAACGAAAGCCACAGAGAAGGAAAGGCGGCGGTATCGGGCTTTTAGGGGAGTTTGTTGGATCAGGACTCGAAAGGGTGCATCGGCATTCGCGACAGTGAATTAAATTACTCCGACGCGGCGTGGCGTGGCGCGGCGGCGGAAGCTCTCGACCTCCGATAGGGGGTGGTAGGAACTCGGCCACGTCCGCCCCAAACAATAACGAAACCGTCGGGGGTTAAAGATTCGTTGGCCGAGTTATGAGCGGAACGTTCGTCAAGGGAAACAGCCGAGCGTAAAAATAACTTCGGCTCAATCGAGCCGGGAGACGTGGATACACAGGAGCGTGGGTGGCAGGCAGGCGCCGGCACACCAGCGAGCACACCGGGTCACACGGACGGATGTTTTCTGAGAACACACGGATCGCGCGAGGCACGGAGTGCTCTTTTACCGCGCGGAGAACCCCGCTTTCTCGGCGAAAAGAACGATTCCTCGGGAAAATACCACGGTATTCGAGAGACCCGTCCCTCCGCGAGCTATCGGTGGGAAGAGGCCGTGGAGAAAATGTTTGCAGAGTCAACCGAACGTGTTTTCGCGGCCCGGTCGGCTTCTCTCTTGTCGATGAAACACATTAAAGCTTGGCTCCGGCCTGGTTATGGTCCGAGGAGGCGGTGGCCCGTGACACCTGCTCCTTCTGCTTTCGGATCCCAGATTACCGAGGCTCGCGACGTCCAAGCTGGATTTGTGAACCTCGGACTGCGTCGGATGTTACAAACAATTGAACAGAATCAGATTTCTCGAGGCTCACGTGCTCGCAACGCCTTTGGAAAATGGAAGAATCTGATGGAAGGAGCTTTTGGTAGACTTCTGGACTCTTTCGAATAAATACGATATGCGTAGAAGAAGCTGCCCCACTGACTTAGCTAGTAAGAGAGGGGATGTAAACACAAAGCTACCTTCTCTGGACCTCTCTGTCCTGTGCGTACACTCACATCGTGTAAACACGCATTAGTCATTGGCTTATTTAGTATTTCACAAATGTCGCAGTTACTTTATGCGGTCGATAATTTAGAATTCTAACAGTATTCATACTCGACGAAATATGAGTTTTCGCAAGTCTGTTCTGCGAAGTAGTCTCGGAAGATTCGAGTTTGCTCGAAGATTTGCAATCTCTTGATATCTCTCTTTCATGTATGAGTTTCTTTCGAACCATATGCGACGGCTGCAGCTGGATTTCAGTAGCTAGGGGAACTGATTGGTTATTGGGCACGTGTATTTTCGTTATTGGTCGATACGAACCGTGTAATAGACCTCCTTCGACAATTTTCGAATGCATCTCGACCGGCGAGATCGGCCGAATTCATGGCCGGAGGTCGAATTTCAGCGTGAAACGTTGTTATGTACAGAAGCAAAGCCAGGATCGAATGTTGTGCTTTCAGGATCGGTTTTCCCCCGATGTTTAGAAGGTCTGCGTGATGGATGAGTGGAAACACTCCGGCGACCACCAGCCATCCGAAAGACAAAGTATGTTTTGTACGCGACCGCTGCCGCGCTGTTAACGAGCATTAACTTTCGCGCGGGAAAATATGTGGGTCGAAAGTTAGCCGCAAAGCGATGAAACGTCGAGCACGGGAACCCGGGAGGGTTGAAACACGGCGAGAGGAAGGGAGATAGAAAGAGAGCAAGAGAGAGAGAGAGAGAGAGAGAGAGAGAGAGAGAGAGAGAGAGAGAGAGTTAGGCTTGGTTTTGAAGCGGCTTTAATCCGTCCCAAGTTCTGTTTGGCTATCCAGTTTAGCCCCGGCTCTTTGAACCCCCACGGAATCACGTTTCGCCGAGGTTATTAGTTCTTTGTCTCCTCCGTTCCGGCGCCCGCCGCGCTCCGAAAAGAGTCTCCGTTCCGGAATTCCGTCTTTGTTAGCTTATTTCGTTCGCGCAATCGGAGTACTGTTTCTCGACGGCGGCGGACCTCGCGTCACTTTGTGATGCGCCTCTGCGAGAAGGGTATCGCCGACTTTCGTGTTACTCGATTTAAATTCGCGAGGAAACCGGGCGCACGATTCGCGCGTCGCGTCGCATCGCATCGCATCGTATCGCATCGCGCCGCGCCACGACGCCGCGTCGTTTCATTCCGGAATTAATTTGCCGTCAAACTTCCGGCGCGGATACACGAGTCACATAGAAATCGGGTTATACATCGGTTACACGTCCCAGTGCCCTCGGCTCGTTAATGAGTTGTTTGGGAACGCGAACCTTCCTCGGTGGGGAGTCGCTTTCACGGCTCGTTACCACCGGTTTTTATTCCGCAGATAATGCTGTCCAAGTGGACCTGACTTCGGCGGTTTCCGCAGTCCACTTCGGTCGAGATTGTTCGGCCAATAGCAGCTTTCTACGGCTCTCCACAGATTTCGGGCTCGACATAGTGCTGACCGGCAATTTTACGCAGAAGCTGTCTAATATTCTAGAGATTTTTTAAAGAATTCTCTCCACCTCTCTCATATTCTCTCTCTCTCTCTCTCTCTCTCTCTCTCTCTCTCTCACTGGCGCTCTATCTTACGGCTACGCAGGACTTCCAGGAACTAAAGCAAGTTACTCGAAGCCGTCCACGTTCTCCCAAACACTTTGCAGGTAGCCACCCCTTTCATTCAGTAATTTACGGAACTCGATCTTGATCACTCCGCCTTTCATTCACGCAAAATCCTCTTACAATATCATCAGCTTGTTAGATCCGACTTTTATTTTTCATTTAGTTTGATTTATTAACCCCGGGCTGTCACTAATTAGCATACATTACACCTAAAGGTCAAACTTGTATCGAGGGACACTTGATTCTCGACAGTCCTAGAGTGCAGATGTGGTTGAACAGTGTATATTCTACATATATTCCTGTCACAAGAAATAAAACGTTAATAGTTATATTTTATCGAACTTTCATAACGTTATCATAACGTTAACATTCTTTTCAATGTATTAAAATCATCGGTAAAAGAAATCCATTTTTATTTGATTTCTCTTCTCCACAATTGATTCAGGACAGTTTTATTTCGCACGAAGATCCACGGGAAACTAGAGCCAGACAAGAATGTACGTCCTTCTCCGATAACTTTAATTCGAGGACGATAACGGATCGATATCCTCGGTTTCTTCTAGTCTGTCCAATGCTGCAAGTGTTCGCCTATCGCAATCTTGTCAGAGAGACAGGAAATGCGCGGTCTATTGGTAGCAAGTGGAAGATAGCGATGCTAAATGGTCCTCGAATAAGAGGAACTGTCTGTCGCGATCATTTGTCACATCCCGATAACGCGGCAGAGGAAATCGAGAGTTGCGAAGAAGGGGTGGGACATTAGGGGAGTTTCCGTGTGGGATTCGAAACAGGATTCAATTTCCCGAAAGAGAACGTTTCCCTGTGTCTTTCGTCTCGCGTGTCTGCCGCACACAGGGAGGGCGTCGGAAAACTTAGAAAAGGATGTCGAAGTCGTCGGATTATTTCGCGGCAGCCAGGGAAGTTGAAGGCGGGTTTGCGAATCACGATCCAGGACTGCGTCGCGCCGGCACCGGAAGTCTTTTCGAAGTTTTATTAAACTCGCACCGGGCGACGACGGCGGTGCGTGATCGCGGAAAACCTTCTGCATTCTGCCATTCCTCGCGAACTTCCGTAACGCGTGCGCCGCCGTTTGCGCTTCGATATCTCAGCTTTTGTAAAAGGAGCGGGAACAGTGGCAACAATATCGCAGGGTTCCCGGAAAAAGGGGACGCTTTCGTAGGTAATTTTGTACGAACTGGAGTAGCGGGCAACGTGTTCTTGCCAAAAGTCTTCGCGACTTCTTATCATCTACGGTTTC
>CM052160.1:8348307-8377867 GCA_028455555.1 Augochlorella aurata | reverse complement strand
CGTGTTCTTGCCAAAAGTCTTCGCGACTTCTTATCATCTACGGTTTCGTAAAAGTTGTCCGCGATGTTTCTACATCTTTCCCATTGATGCTAATCTTTATTGGCTAGAAGAACTTCGTGAAAAAAGCTGAAGAATGTTGGGTCTTTCGTTGATCGAGAAACTTGTTAAAAGATCGGACTCGTTTAACCAGTCCGATAACTCAACTGCGGTTCTTTGTGCTGAATAAAAACGTTCTGCATTTGTTGCGAGCAACGGGACTCGCTTTGAAATTTCTTTGAAAAATAATTTCAATAATTTTAACGACTTGTATGCAATGCATTAATGTTTTTTAGTTCTGTTAGTCTTTTTTGTGTTTCGAATTGCAGCTATTCATTTGTGTCGTAAAAGCATAAAATCCGCGGTCTAATTAAAGTAGACTCGATGTATTGATCACATTAAATAATACTGTGCGGAACAATCGACGATGAGACCATTGTGTCATTATTTGCAAAAGATCGGCGAGTGTCGTTGACGGCCGGCGAGTTCATTAAAGGAGGACAGTGTACGAATTCGACGCCGCATTGAAAGAGTCGGACCTGTTACCGAGTGCTCGAATTTCGCATAATTCCCGGGCAATCGGCATGGCACCGCCCGCGGGCCGGACAAAGTATGCCGGCGGCTCGGAGCTGCTCGCAGCTCGCACGCAATTAATTTCGACGAGAATAATGCGCGACTGTCGCTTTTGCCTTTGTATGTTAATTGCACGGCAAACGCCGCGGCATTAAAATTGAAAGGGAATCATCGTGACTGGATATTGTTCCGTTTCCAAGACTAAACCTTTCGATTAAAAGCTTATCCGGCCGTTTCGCTGGGAGCTGCAGGCGACGCGGCGGGCGTAGAAGTTAATTATGGTCGAGGAGAGATGACTATGCCGTGGAATTTCGGGAAACGTGCAGCAGGACTCCAATCGATTCAAACCGATCGATGGAAGCCGCGGGAATATAATGCTCCGGTCGCGCGCGTAAGCCGAGCAAGCCGTTTAAAGCCGCGACTCGATTAACACCGGCCCAGGCCCGGCCCGGACCGGCCCGGCCCGCGGATTCGTCGGTATTTTTTGGCAAGCCGAACTCTCTCGTCGCGATAATGGAATCGCGGATTACAACGACTCACATTAATGAACACAATCCTGCCATTTCTATCCTGACCGCAGCCAGAATTACCCGCCGAAAATTGTTATTAGGCTTGCTTGCCAAGTTATGCGACCAATTGCATTTTTGCGCTCGTTTATCTCCATTAAACACTACCACTGAGCATCGATTAGGATCTACTATTTCGTCTATTGACTTGTTTAACGCGTTAAACAACACGTCAGTCACCGGCAGCCGACACTATACTTACCGTCCGCACCGCATCAGTGTCCGGCGACTGACGATATACAATTTACAAAATTATATTCCTCTACATAAATAAATTTTAACTAATTTACAGCTCATAGAAGGGCGTACTTAAATATTACTTGTTACCAAAAGATATTTTAATTATGTTATAACGCGGACTGAACAGAAAGACGAAACAGGCCTGCCGTTTAACGCGTTAAATGCGTTTGTCAACGTGCTGTTTCTAGACATTCTACAGGTTTAAACAGACTTCAACTAGTAATTTAGGTAAAACCATTGTAGCTTCGACCATTTCACAGACTTTCCTGAAGTTTCTTTTTCAATGGAAAACAAAAAATCATGACACTCGGAATAACGTACGTCAGCAGCAATGAACGCGATAAGGATTGATATCGAACGCGCTGCATGGATGAACGAGAATTGAAACTTCTTGGTTTAATAGAAACAGTTGTTGTTTCAAGAGCAGCCCTTCGATATACGAGGGAATTGTGATTCTGTAAAGCTGCGCAACTTTGGAATCACGTTCGAGTTGTTTGATTATTACGGGTCCGTAATTTTTCCGGCTCGGATCGCATCGCATATCTTCCCGCTCTCGCACGAACACGGGCAATAAAATCAGCGCAGCCGAAAGAAAACTGCACACAGAGCGTTCTTCATGAAACAGAGACAGAAAGAAGACGAAGAGAATCTGGCACAAGCGCAAACAAGCCGGTCATAAAAAGCCACGGTGTTTTGCAGTGAGAATCGCGAGAGCTGTTTTCGAGGCCGATTGAAGCCTCGATACCGAAGACAAGGATTGAAAAACATTGGTTCACCGATTCCTCCGCGAAATAACAAAGCTGCGACCGACCCGTAACTGTAGATTGTAAAATCGTTCGGTATCGAGAACACGGGGTTGATAGATTCGCGAGGAACGCCGATATTTCTCGGCCGTTATCGGCGCGAGCCGCGTCGTCGACGTTCCCGGCAATCTCAATTTGCAAAATATCGGGGAACCCGAAAGGTTCCGAGGGCAAGAGGACGGCGAGGAACGTCGTCGTCTAGATTCACGCAGGACGTTTTATCTTGGTGCCGTTCCGGGAGATTCAGGGTAATCGAATACAGGATCCCGGGTCCGAAGCAGGCAGCCTCGGCGAATAAGGGAGCCGGCTCCCGTAAAGCGAGCCAGACGATCTCTCGCCGGTACTAAGAACGTAGCAATTACTTAAAAGCTTCCAATTGTTTACGAGTAGAAAGACCGAGCCGGAGTTTATGGGGTTCGCGTCCCAACAGGTGGCGGTGCACGAGCCCGGAACACGAGTCGAGTCACGACCCCCTCGCGGAAAAATCATTCTATCTTGCATCAGACTTTCAAATCGCTGGTCGACAACCAGCTACACACACCGTATATTTCCGACGTTACGAACGTAATCGTTTCGAATGCCCCGGTCCAGAGGAGTCTGACTCCGGTGCCACGGAATCGCCGATGTTCGAGATGCGATTCCTACATCCCGCTGCAATGACATCGTCGTTTCAAACCGAGATTAAGTGGATATTCTAGTATAAATTTCGCTTTTGTTCAACCTCCTCTGTGATTCTCTAGCGAAGAAACTGTGACGTTTGCAGTCATTTACAAGATTTATTTGTGCATGTTTCAATAACATTCAAAATCTTTTGACTTGACAGGGAACACTAAAAAAGCTGCTGTCTTATATTAGTTTATAAAAGTAACAATAAGACATTTATTCTGATTTTGATCGAGTGTTATTGCAACATTTTCCGTAAGTAGCTTATATATTAAATAAATAACTCGTAAATCTATCTTTGCAACCTGAATAATCGTAAATTAAAAAATTAGTGACCTGTCGTGATTTCCACAATTGGAAGTAAGAAATGGTAGGCTCAGTGCCGGATTGAATAGTAAAGTGCACAAAAGACAACGAACAAAATGATAAGCCTGCCTAAGATCCGCTCAGCATTGGAAGATAGGAAATCCCGGGTCAAACAGAATCCGAGACAATCGTAAAGCCGAATTGTTATCAGAAAGCGAGGACTTTGTAGTCTGGAGTTTCGCAGCGATTTCGAGGCGGCTTCGAGGTGGATTCGCGAGCAGTCCGAGGCGGAACGGCAGTTCGTCTAGCAGCCTTAAATCCGGGCGCCGGCAAACTTTTCGACCGTGCTCGCGCCATTAGCGTCGCGCAGAAAACACGCCGCGCCGTCGGAAAGCTGATGCGTCTCGTCGGACGATTATTTCGCGGACCGTCGCAGCGGAAAACGTGCGGCGCTGGCTCACGGCCGCGGTTCTGGTCGCTCGTAAAGCAACCGTTCCGTGGCCCGGCGAATTCGCCGCAGATCCACGCGCGGAACGGATCGCGCTCGGCTAGTAGCGGAAGCGAGAACGGCCGTAGCGGCGAGAAAATGGAAAACAAAGTTGGTGATCGAACCGCCGTCCCTGGACAGGACCGGAGGAGGAGCCGAACGCGGAGCAGGAGTTACGATCGACGCCCGGCGTCGGCGTCGCGACGACTCCTGATTCGCTCCGCCGCCGTTACGCGCCGCTCCGCGTCGAGAGACCCTCGTTTCACCCCGTAAAACCGCGCGGCGCGTAAAAAACCAGCTCGGGAAACTGTTTTACGAGGCATCCATTTGAATTTATTCACTGTAAAGACATTTATCGCCGGAGCGACACGGTCTCGCACGCTCCGCGGCAACGCAGTCCACGGCGCTATCTGCTCCACTCCGCGACGCGCCGCGCGGAAACGCGCAATTCCGCTCGATTTCACCGATACGTGCGGACAAACTGCTCGAAAAAAGCTCCGCCGAATCACTGTCCCTGTTACGCAGTTTTTGGCTTTTCGGTCCTGCGCGGTTCAGCTTCTGCTCCTAGATCCTGAATTCTCTTTCGGTGTTCTATCCTTGATTCAATTGCAAGGAAGACCGCTTTAGGAGCTGGCTTCCATTCCGAACCTTGACGTGTCCTCTGTCGGTAGAGATCAATCCCGTCGTCGTCAGTTGTTCCCAGAGATGCCAGGGAATTGACGGCGCGAGGGGAATCTCTTCGCCCTCAACATAGTCAATGGTACGTCGATGGCAGGGATTTTGGTGATATTGAAGTTTGTTGTAGTCCATACGAAATTAGGGAGGATTTAAGTCATCAATTTTTATATTTTGAAATTGTTTAACAGGTACAAGCCCTAAAAGTTTTCAGTTTTTGCAGACTTACGAAAACTGTCTTCAAGCTTGAATTTATATCTCCGAAACTATTGAAGCGGTAAAGTAGCGACTTTTTCCTGGTAATCTTAAAGGATGTAGGATCTAGAAAGAATTTTCTAATATTTAAAAAAAGATTTTCTCAACATACAAACAATAATAATATTTTCGCATTGTACGTTTGAACTTCGGCTCAAGTGCCAACAAAGAAGTAAATATGTCCGTCTTCTGCGAGCTCTCCCCTTTTTATTCCAACTGTTTAATTCGCGAATGATATCGAGATACAAAAATGTTCCTTTTGCGACGAAATGACCGGTAATGTTCGCGTGAAAGACGTTGATTCCGAAGAATAGCGCGATTGGGCGTGGTGGAAACGGGCATCGAGCATGGTCGGTCCGATTGGATCGTGCGAGCGCACCGCATCGCTCGATAGCGCGAGAATGGTGGAGGCATCATGTTCTCTCGATTATCGGAACGTCTGTTTTCCGAGCGAACGATCATCCGCGGCAAACGGCGCGACGCGAGGCGACGCGTTTCGAACACGTGTTTCCCGGTCGGCACATCGAACGCGGACTCATGCACGAGGACACACGAGCGAGTTTCTGCCCCATTCACCGGCTCCCGTGACCGGGATACACGTACACACAGCTGCTCGAGCTAATGATCGCCGCCCTAGCAAGATTCTATTCGACTGACTTTCCCCGCGATATAGAGCAAGGGATCGAACAGCGCGCACGGTATTCCGAGCGGCGTATTCGTTCGCGTAGTCTCGGACAAGTTCCACTTACCGAAGTTTCTCGGTCGATCTACGCGGAGGAGAGGAACAGCCGTTTTATTCGACGCTCGCGAATCTATCAGTTTTCCATTGTTCGAAACAGTCCAAAGTGCCAGGTCGATGCCGAAAGGAACATCGACGTTCGCTACGGGAGAATATCGGATTGGCCGGGAAGTCTTGTTTCCTTCTCGATCGAAAAAATTTGGTAGATCGTACCTGAACGATGTCGGATGGAAAGTATAAAAATATTGAAGGATGTTGTCGAATAGAATAGGAACCGGTCGTTCGATTCATGACAGTTTCGAAGATTTTTGTTTTACGGATAGAACAGTGACAACAAACTCTTGCCACTGTTGGGTCTAATATAAAAGTAGTTTGGCTAAGTTTTTTGAGCCGTCAGAAGCTGGAAAGATAGACGAAGCAACTACCTGTTTGATTATACACACTCAGGGACCCCGTCTTGCGGGATATATGAGCAAAGTTAGACCATAATATCTTTTTTATCGGAGACATGAAAATTCCTACTTATCTGTATTTTATTCGTTCCGCTCTAATAGTTTGCAAGATATGAGTGGTTTAGGATCAAGTGACATACCAGAAAATTTTCACTTACATTTGAAAATGTAATCTGTACATGACAAAACATTCTCTCTTCCGGTTCTATCGCCGTTGATCAGTCTGTATAAAAACGGACCTTGCAGCGTCGCCCTCACTACCGAAAATGACGGAGGAAGTCGCCTAGGAGGGTTGGGGGAAAGATTAATCGGCCAGTCGGTCGAAAATATTGAACCAACGAATTATTTGATTCCGGGCGGCGAGAGGTCTCCGTTAATCGGAGGCTGGCGAATTTTTCGTTCGAATAAATGGGATTGCCGGCCGAATACAAAGATCGGGAAACGCGTGGTAAACGCGGCGGCAAACAAACAAACGAGCTGTGCGGCCGGCCGACAAAAGTTACAACCAACGAGGGAGTGTGTATATGTGCGTGTGTATGAGAGGGAGAAAGAGAGAGAGAGATATAGAGTTGGCGACTGGTTCAGCCCTTCGACGATAAAACGTCGTCGTCGCAGTCGCTCGATTTACAGAGCTCTGCAAACACACGGCTCCCGCACGAATTTCCATCGCACTCGGCGACCAGAAAGGATTCAATTAACCGACTCTCCGGACGCGTTCCTTTTGGCGCAAACGCGTCGCCGACACCGATTTACCCCCGGGCGATTTTATTCCCGTTCGCCATCTCGCGGTCGAACATCGCCGATAACCTTATTACGCGTGTGCGATTGATTTCCGGTTTCACGGTGAAAAGTTCTCCCCTGTCGCCTCTCTCCTGCCGCCAGAACCCAGCGGATCCTTTGCCGATGCTCGTCTTCCGGTCCTGAAACTCGGAACCACCCGCTGCGATTTCAAAGTCGGATCTGTCGATTCGTATAGAGCTCGGAGGGAATGGATTGCTCTGGGAGATTTTTCCCGAGTATCAGACGCTGTGAAAGCCTGCTACCATTGTTTCGATTAACCAATTATCTGCTCGGCGTTGCATGTTCCTCGGGGTTTTATAGTCGGTGGAATCCGACCAACGATTTTTGCAGACCCGCGAACGTGTTCTCCGTCGATTTTCTTTTAGACTCGATAGGCTTTTCTTTTCGGTTTTTCGCGAGGATTTCATTACGTTTTTTCAGGAGCGAGTAGTGAGATTAAATAAGTGAAAAGCGAAGAATTTATAATTTGAACCTGTTAACCGCGTATGGCGAAATATTTCATTGGAAATGTCTGATCTATACATTTCCTAAAACTGTTATAAAATTCTTTGTCAAAATAAATAATCAACAAATGGGAAGCCGTTTTTTAAAAATACAGTAGAACCTCGGATAATATCTGGACTAAACAGAATAATATTAATGTGTAACAGAACAGTTACTCAATTAAAGTGCCGATTTGATTTTTATCGACAATTATAGTAATTCACTTTGCATGTGTGTTATTTCAGACCGAGTTGATTAAATGTGAAACCTGTGTGAACAACAGAGAATTCTGATATTGATGAATCGGATAATCAAGATTGTACTGTACTTTAAGCGTGACAATGTAATTTCTCAATGCGAAGAAGAGTTAACAGCCTGGTTAACGGGTTAAGAGGAAGAAAATTAAAATGATTTAATAGAAGCAATCGTTAATACGAGTTGCCGATCAAGAGACGCTGAGATCTATTTACGGGAAGCAATTACATCCTCTCGCGTTTAAGGTTCGCAGACATTAAGCGGCAGGTCCAGTTCCATTCGTACTTTTCCTTCCGCCGGAAGGAAATCTTAGGAAGCGCGTAACCCCTTGGGAGAGGGTCGCTACGTGATTTTTACGTCCTCCCTCTAAAAGTCTATTTTCATCCCTTTCAAAGGCTTCATCTAACTTCTCCGCTCCCGGAGGCTAACTTTAATGGTCAGTTAGTTGATAGTCTAGCCAATAAGGGACCGGACGACTTTCCTGATAAGACGCGACGCTTGGAAGTAAATCTAGATCGCGTCAAGACGGAGCATGAGCACCTCGCATCAAACTCCACTGTGCCAAGCTTAATTTTATTCAATCGTGACGCTGCTTGAAGATCCAGTTAGAAAGTCTAGCCACCGTCTACTCGTGTTCTCGCGCGAGTTTCGATCCAATTAGGAGAAGCTCGTCGGCGTATTGTCCGGAAAAATCGTAGTTAGATTGGAATGTTCCCGAACACCATGATACCATTCATTGGTCCAGCCAGCCTGGACGTTGAAACACTGCCCGGAGGTCTGCTTAGGAGTAAATCAGCGACCACCATCAGACGGCTTATGAACGCGGGAAGCTTTATTCCCGCGTTAATTAACGCGTCCTATTCCGGATTCTCTTTACGATCTCCGCGTCATCTCTATCTTCTTCTGTTTCTCTCTTCTTTACCCTTTCGTAGTTCCTTTACCTCACTCTTTGACGTAGATTCGATCCGCCGTAGACCACGAGAACTTGCGGTCTCGATTCGGTCCGCGAAAAATAAACACCGGCAGCCATTTCATCCTTGCACGAGGATTCGCTTCCTGATTTATCCGCTGTTTTCTCAGCGCGATACCAACTCCTCTTTTGCCCTTTCGTTTGTTTTATATTCTTCTGACGCTTCCGTCGCGTTCCAGAAAAATTTGCCGGAGCCTGGAAATTAGTTGTGGTTTTATGGAAATTTGGGGGCGAATATATTCGTTATATTATTCGTCGTATTAAGTTCATCATATTAAATACATCGTATCGTCTATAAAATATGATAAAAACGAAAGCTATAAATTCTTTATATGCTATTCTTTATTGTACCATGTGTTTTAAATGATATGTGCGGCGATGGTAGTGGACGCGTTAATACATGTTGGCTTTGCTTCGAGTAATTTTTTCCAAATTTTGTATCTTTACTTTTAGTGCGTCTTCGAGCTACATTTGAGTTAACAGCTCGATCACGAAGTTTCGACGATTTGAAACAGAATCTACTAGAACTTTCTAACTCTACCAGTGGACCAATTATATGCGAGAAAGCCCGAGAAGTCACTGACTTTGGGAACAGGTGGTTTGAAGTCCTAAAGGGATGTAACACTGCAGACTTATGTACTTGTATTAGAGAGATTATGTAATTTGGCTGCCGACCAAATGTCTGGCTAAATAAGTTCGATTTCGTTGAAAGGAAGATAGGGGATTGAAAAATATTTCTTTGTGATCGTGTATAATTCCTAGTCATTGTATTTCATTTAATCTTGATTATTACATCAAACTGAGTGCGAAACGCTTGTTATTCTATTATCTCGCAATTTGTTCATACAACCGAGGATCTACTGCAACGCAATTGTCCGCCAGCACAAAAGCCTATTCGTTTTCCAGGACTGATATAATAGGATGTTGCGGGGGGGAATCGAAAGTGGTCTGCCGACACGATGGAACAGTTAGGCCGCGAGTTCCTTAGAATCGCGCAGGGAGACGGTAAAGGGCCGAGGTGAGAAGAGACGCGCGATATTCCCGCACGTCTCGGCCGACTTCGGCCGGACGAACGGGACCGGGTTCCGCGGGAACTTTTCGCATTAATAATTCCATCGCGCGTTCGGAATTATAAATCACGGTCCCTCCCTATTGGAAATGTTTGAAATTCCGACGGTTCTCGAAGGGGATGTACTCGGATCGTATAGAAGTTCGCCCGGAGTTCTTTATTCCCTCGCGTGTCCGGAACCGCGGGGAGGTCTTCATCTTCTTTCCTTCTACGCGTCGCGCGGTGTCTCCTCCCCCCTCGTGCCCCTATTTTCCGGCGCTTCCAGAACATTTCGGACGGAGAGGACTTTCGACGGGACAACGGCGTTCTTAATTGCTAATCCACGTGTCCCGGATATTCGCTGACTTACGTGGCGCGCGTGCCAACTCCGCGTACGTAAATTCTCGTAACGAGACCCAATTTCAGCAGTCCCGTGCAGCCGGCGTTAATTGCCGCCGCCTGATAAAAAATAAACACCCCTCCTCCCACCCCGACGAGCCGGGTCACCAGTCGTGCGACCGGTGTTTCGTAATTTTCCCAAATTATTCGCCGATAGAGGCGCAAGTGCCGACAACAGCTTTGCTGCTTCATAAAATTCCACTGCTCCTTGGAAATACTGATTTTTAATCGTTCGAGTCCCAAGCAGCGCGATCGCGCTGTTGAGATTTTATGTCGAGAAAACCCAGTACATTTCAAACATTGTGGACAACTGACGGCGCGTTACCGATTGTTGAAGACGCGCGCTCAGATTTACTGAAACAAGTACATCACACAGTTTCTTTTAATAGATTTTCTTTTTTGATTCATTCTACCTTTTTCGGGATGCACCAAATCTAAAAAGGTTAGACAGTAAATCATTTTCAAACACACAATTATTAACAATGAGTTTATCCTATCCGATGAGTAAGTCCGATCGCTTTGCAAACTGTACTAAATGTGACGGTGTGATGAGAAAAAGACGAGAATCGCGTTGCCTAACAAATACAAGAACTATTGCTCCGATTGGGATTCATCGATGTAAAATAAGCGAATCTCTATCGCGCCGCTTGGTATTTCTCGACATAAAATAAAATAAGCGCTATCGCGCTGCTTGGGTCTTTCCTTACTCATTTAGAGAAAGCGCGGTTGCGCTGTTTGGAATTCTTCGACAGTGTTTTTTCAATACCCCCTGGGACTCAAACGGTTAAGCAAGCAGACCGTTTACAGTGGTCCTGAGATTATTTAGAGCAGTTATTTGGCTGTCCGAAAAATTGTCTTACTCTTCCTCTTTCTGTATTTATTTATTTATATAATTACTGATAAAAGAAATCCATTAGTTAACCCGGCGGTATACGCGTGAGATTTTGAAGCTAAAGCATCCACATGGGGTGTTCATGCGTAATCACGAGAGAATAGAGGTATGGATTCCCTCTAAATTAATTAAAATACTTAATTACCATATTACTGAGAAAGCTTTCTCGTTCTTTGTTACAGCATGGCAATGATACGATTTACGAGACTGCATGTTAAATAAGAGTAAAGAGAATGGAATTAATTTAGTGATAAATGGAGTGATTTCCGTATTTCATTAGTATCTGCGTAGAGCAGCAAGCTCGGGAGAGCAATCAGGACGATAAATCCCAATCATTCAGCAGTTCTTCGCTAAATTGTTTCGGTTTCATGGCGCTTTTACAGCTTCTGATTCAGCCTGCATTCCGATGCAACAATATTCGAGGAAACAGCCGATCGCTGTTCGCTTAATGCTCAATTTTTACGAGGACTGCTGAATAGGTCGGAACCGGGACGAATAAAATCCTTTTATACGGGATTTTTATTTCGCACTTTTTACTTTCTATCGAGGAAAAGGGTCACCGTTTCCGGTTCTCTGGGCCGGAGCATCCTGTATCGCTCGAGAGATTCGCAATTTCAGCGGACGTTTCGCGTAGTCAGCGGAAAAGAGCTGGCCGGTCTGTGGATCGCGGAAAGGAAACGAAGAAAGTTTCGTTTCGATCGTAGATCACCGGATCCTACGGGAGGGAGGATTGCTTTACCGGGATGACGTAATCGCGGCCGATTTGCATCGAAAACACCGGGTCGGTCGGCTGGCTCCGGCCGGCCCCGGTATATGGCGGTCGCGTAAACATGCAAACACGGTTTTTCAAAATTGTCGTAATTCCCAGTGACACGTTGCAACCCGGGCCGGTGCAGCTGTTGCAGCTCCGGAACGGGAACTGGGTGCATACAGGGGCATAAACTATGACAAAATGCGCCGCAACCTCCTGGCGAGAAGTTTAAATCCCGCGGCTATGCCAGTGCATAAACTTGCAACCCCCGTGGTCTTGATCTAGTCTCGGTGGATGCGCGAACGTCGCTTGCGGTTGCAACCGCACCTTGCGCAATGATGCACATACACCGTCTGCGATAACGAAAATCATTTTATTTAATAGCGACTTTTTGCCGGAGGCGAGAACTAGTTTAGTGTTTCACGGTGCACCGAGTACATATTACTGTATATGCAAGAGGGAAAATACGAATCACTGCGACAAATGCTATTTTGTTCATATAATACATTTACAAATAGCTTTATTAGTGGCACAGTTTCTGGCATATTTATGACGAATATATGTTACTTTTTAGGGAAAGTACGGAATGAGAAAATGTAACATCGAATTAAAGACGAGGATACATCGTTCATATGAATTGATGAAATATTTTCAACAATTTGTTGCATAATTTGTTATACATTAAGGTGCGCATAAATAAGTTAATTTTTTGAAATGATATGCAACAAGAAGATGTAAAATCAAATTAAAGACAAGGCTATATTACTGTTCATATGAATAAATAAAATAATGTTTTTGGGAAGGTACGAAATCAGAAAATTTAAGATCATTCGAATTGATAAAATATTCTTGACACGCCACAGTGTTAGAAAACGATCAACTAGATCCTCGAATAAACTTGTCCGCAGAATCTTTATAGCTTCCATATCCTTGTTGCAATATTGTCAGCGTTCTTTCTAGCGTTAATAGTCGCTTAATTCTATAAAAAGCCCAACGAAGTCCATCGCGAAGTTCAAAAAATAAATAGCACATACCCAGAAGTGAAAATCCTGCAGGCAACTGTTGGCAGCGTCGGTAGCCAATAAACCACGCGATACCATAAAGAGTTAACTTCGCGTTCCGCTAACGATCGAGTTAGTTGCAACACTGTTTCGGCCTCGGTATCGCGATGCGCACGGTTCACCTTAATGCGACCGGGTAATTTCGCTTCTTTTGTCCGGGTTTGGGAATCCCGGCAGGAGCAAAGGGGCGCAACGTGCGCGACAGGTTAATAGAATTTTTCGGGAAGCGGTGAAAGAATCGCGCTGGGAATAAAGGGAAAAATGTTGGGGTCGCGGCGCGAGCAAGCGCCGACCGACCCCGGAGGCTCTATAAAATCTGATATCCCGGTGGCCCAATCACCGTAGCCGAGTGTTATGTAAATTTCCATCGGCGCGGGCCTCTGGCGTGTCTATTCGAGCCAGATCGCGGCAATTATGCGCTCCGCCGCTGGTTATTTCTTTCTCCGATTCTTTATTGTCTGTACAGCGCCGGAAGATACGCGATTACCGGAACCGGTGAATTATTGCAGGACAATTTGCTCGATATCACGGTCTCGTAGATAGATCTTGCGAACACAGTCGCGTTTTCATTGGCAATAACTTTTTTGAAAAGTGGATCCTACTTTCATGTGGGATCAGAACCTTTAAGAAAATTAATACGATATTTAATTGAAAGAAAATTGCAACGGCGCAGCAATAGCAACTTTTAACACTTAATACTTCAGCAAATATACGACGAACTTTATGCACGGATCTCAGTTTGATTACAGACAAAAGTAAACAACATTTTTCTCTTACTTCCTCCACACGAATCTTTGCAGTTGCTGAAAATGGTATTGACAAAATAGTTCGCGGAACTGAAATCAATTGAAATAAATTCGGAATCTGCTGAAGAATGAAGTTGATAAGAATCGTCTTGTGGAAGAATTCGTGCTAGACGCTCTCGCCTTCAGATCTTCGGCATACGTAGGAGTTCGCGAGGCCAGGGAAAATCAATCGGGATCCCATTTTTTCGCCGATTTCCGACAGCAATCTTCCGCGAGGCGGTGTGGTGTTTGCGTTACAGGCGAGTAATACGAAAGGAATCCACGAAAGCCCGAGCCATCGTTTCCCCGATCGAGCCCGGCCCGGCTCGGCCCGACCGTCTCTCCAGGGGGATGCAAAGCGCGATAGCTCCGCGATCTCCGGGAGGGCGGAATTCCGAGTCGCTGGTTGGTAATTGAATTAAAAGATTACCATTCCTCGAAGGCTCGGGGATAAATCGCCAGGATTATTCCGATCGATTTTTATTCCCGCTGAAAGGAATCGGGGGATGCCATCGCGTCGGCAGCGTCTACCATCCGGCTCCTGGCTCGAACAACTATCGGCCGAACTTTTCCGAGCTCCTTTTTCGGTTCGATTTCGGATCCGCGAAGTTCCGCGAAGGGGTTCGCATGAATCGCCGGCGCCGATCCTGTTACTTACCAACTCCGCTAAAGACGGTTTGCTGTCGTTCGGCCGGCGAGACAAGTCGGGATTCCGAGGAACACGCTATCAGACAAGAACAATCGAAACTTGTCCGCCGTGTAATCTTGCAGTCGTATCGTCGGCATATCCGCTCGAAAGCGGATCACTTTCCGCTAACAGTGAATCACTATTGTCACAGCGGCTTGTAGAACATTTGACGTGTTTCGAAACCGTTCTGGTCTACGATGTACAAATTAATTTTTATCCATTCTGATATGAGGGTACATACATCCTTCCTTTCAATTTTATTGTGATCTTTCAGTCAATTTATTTACTTATATATTTATTTACTTATTTACGGGTTTGAATTTCCTGAAAAACGTGATAAAAGAGAGCTCCATAAAGTAATTACTCATTAACGATGATAACGATGACAAGATTATTTGGATCCTATTTTTACAATTCTATATTTATTATAATTTTATGCGATCATTTTTAATGAAAGACTTTTTACAATTCGAGCAACATTGAATCGGTAGAATGCCTCGGTTCTCGAGGATCGAAGATCGATAGAAGGCCTGTATCCTCAGCGAACTCCCACCGTAGCCAGTTGCACCCTCCGTTACACCGTAGCACCGATGTTCCCGCAGTTTACAGTGCCCTCGTTTAACCGGAATCCTGAAAGTTCGATTTGAAGGATCGGATTAACGAGACCGGCTCGCGTAACGCCGCCGATAGCCCTCGCGGCTGGACGGGATCGATACGGTTGTCCAGGATATTAATTAACCATTGTACGATGGGACGGGGCAACGAAACGAGGCAACGTTACGTTGCCGGAAGACGCCGGTGCGGACATTATCAACGATCCAAGCTTTTCATTTCGAAAGTTTACGATGGCCTGATCAACGTCCCCCCCGCGTCGCTACCTCTCGCGAACGATAACGTTGGTCGTGCCTCTGCGAGAGGCTCGCTAGCGACTTCGAGAGCCAGCCTTAATGAAGGATATACCTGAAATAAAAACTGCCGGCATTTTCTCCAGTTCTCTCTCTCACTTTTCCTTGCTCTCTCTCCTGCTCTGCAGCGGGATTATATCGCGTCGTCGGGAAAAACAAGATCGCGCTATGTAAAGTGCGCGGCAATTCACCGACGAGTGGATACCAGACGGTCGGTTTCGTATTTATTCCATCGGGACCGAAGTTGGGGGTTGCGAGACACGCGCGTGCCCCCGCGATTTGTCGTGCAGCTGTGTGCGTGCGTGTTTTTTTTTGTTTTTTTTTCCCAGCACTCGAAATCACTCGGCTCTTTGAAGCGCATTCGCGCGACAGGTTTGTCCAGAGGGAGAGAACGAAAGAGAGAGACAATGAAAGAGAAAGAGAGAGAGAGAGAGAGAGAGAGAGAGAGAGAGAGAGAGGGGGAGAGAGAGTGAGCCGCTGTAAAACGGGAGACCGTGTGTGTGTGTGTGTGTGTGTGTGTGTGTGTGTGTGTGTGTGTGTGTGTGTGCGAATACCAGAGTATCGAGTTTGTCGCGCTCGAATCTACAGTTCGACGGGAAAGTATTCTAATTATCCGCAGAGAATTGTATCGTTCCGGCACACACTCGAGTGCGGCTACACGTTCGACGAATTATTAACGTACCGAAACTAACGGAACGCGTACGATTTTCTCTTCCTCTTTTTACCCTCGCTTCTCCAGAGAAAACAGGTAGAGCTTCGGACGAGCCAGTGCATAGTCGGCCAAACAGCGGTTTTAGCTAACTTTTTTAGGATCATCACGAACCCGGATCTCTGACTTTGAATTCACGGTGATTCGGATCGTGCAAAAAATCGCGCTAAGCACCCTGCAGCTATTTAAAATTTATGCAGAGGGAAACAGGCGAATGTCGAATACCATGTTTACAAAGGTAGGACTTCGACCACATATCACTTCTGCATCGTTTATTGGACGATTCGAGAAGCTCCGTATTAGAATATTTCAGAAGTTACCTGACAATCCTACATTAACCTTATGCAACGTTCTACGATTGATTTTTTACACTTTGACTACCACACCAACAACCTTAAACAACATTGAAGTATTTTTTTAACAATGGGACTACCGAAGTGCGACCAATGTATATTGTTTTATAACAGTAACAAGACTGGTTTTATTTAAACTTCCTACGATTTTTCTTGTAATATGTGCTTTAATGAAAAAGTTCATGCACTATATTATCAGCAAATTGTGGAAGACATAATGAGGAACCACTGATTTTGGCTAAGGAAGTTCTAGTGTTGCTCAAATTAAAATTAAAACGTTAAGATCTCAATTATTATTCCGACATTCCTCCATGTTAAATAATAAGCATAAAATATAAAAATTAGACATCTATCGATGGTAACGCAACCGTGAATTCTACACATCGTGCTCAGATCGTATCTGTAAAGTTTGCGTGAAACATTTAAAATGATCCAAAGGGATTGAAACTGCCGAGGCAGAATGAAATATCCCTGCGAATATTCCAGGTATGATTGACTCGTGTTGAAACGCAGGTAATGGGAACGTGCAATTTTTGATTCCTTGTCCGTCAGGATCGCAATTTGGCCGGCGGACGGGAACGGGAGAATCGTTTCGTAAAATCGCGAAGGTTATTCGACGGGATGAATTCTCGGGCCGCGTCGAATCGAGCCGGAATTCAATTTAGGCGTGCCGCTAATTGGTCGGATTAGCTTCCGTTCCGCGGCGCGCAGGAAACGATCCGAAAGCCGCGCGAAATTCGCTTAATTAGATGAGCAAATGAAGACACGGAGGAGACGTAAATTCCCGTTTCCCGCGAGCTTCTCCTGTCTTAGCGGCACCCCTTCTGGAACGGCCTTCTCTCTGTCTCTCTCTCTTTCCCTCCCTTTCTCTCCCATTCTTCCTCTTTCCCTCCCTTTCGCACCATTTCTCTCTCTCTCTCTTTCTCTCTCTCTCTCTCTCTCTCTCTCTCTCTCGCTGCGTCTCCTTACGGTAATTGCCCATTCGTAGAGCCGGTCCTCTCCCACGGTGGTCCACTTTCGCAGCAATTTAAGTCCGCGCGCGCCTCTGTTTCGGTAATTGCCCGTCTTAAACCCCCGGGCACGCCGTTGTACCGTTTTCGTCGGGAGATTTTTCGCCGGCGAGGCGAGCCCGGCTCCGGTGGAATGCGATCTTTCGCCTGTTCTTCGGCATAATTGCGTTTCGTTCCTTCAGCGAGCTCGGAATCGCGCAACAATGCGCGAAGACAAAGCGGAGCCCGGCTCTCGTCCCGGCCTCGTTGGTCCCCGTGTTCGAGCCTTTGAGATCTCGTCGTCTAGGTTCTACCGTTTTTCCAGCCAACCTTTAACCGCTGATCAGCCAGAACGACTCGGCGAATCCTTGCTCACCAGGCCAATGAACCTCCGATCGCTGTAATAGGAATATTAAAGAAGCAAAAGCGTTCTGTCCGCTCGAGAAATCCTCAGTGCTGTTTAGCAGACTCAGTATTGCTAAATGAGATGACGATATCTTCTCCATTCTATCTTCAGATTTTTTCCTACCTTTTCAATTTAGAGAAAAAATATTGTTCAAAGTTGCTTCAGTATTGCTAACTTAATTTCTCTTTAAATTCTTATTAGTGTGAACGAATTTAATGAGTGGGGACACTTGGTCTGTGTTCTTTAGATTTTCGAAGGAAACCCTAAGAACTGGAATCATTGAAAAGTCATGGATCTCGGGAAACTGTGAGAAAACGCAGAATATGAGAATGCAATCCTGGTATGACGACCGGTCGACAATAAACTCTGGTCAAACACGACAATCTTGCGGTGGAAACGCTACTAAAGACGGCGAAGCTCTGCGAACGCAGTTCCGTTGTGATCCATAGGGCTCCGTTAACGACTGGGTAACAAATTTATGGTGTCGTAACGCCGTGGTGTAGCTACTCGGTCACACGTCCAACGATTTATTCGTGCGCGCGTGTGTGTGGCAAGCTGACGACAACGATAGCGCGGCGAGACACTTATAGCTCGCAGTTATCGCATGGCAGTTTTCGAATGCGAATAGCGTTTGTTTGGAGAAATTGTCTGGGGGTAGTTCAACTGACTAATTAAAACTTGTACGAGCAACAGCTACCGTATCACTCGTTCGCGCGTCTTCGTCGGACGCGCAGCGTGTTTAATCCTTCTGTCAATAACTGAGGATCCTATTTGTTGTCCATGTTTTTAAAAACTTTAAATTGCCGGCATCTGTCTCAGGAAAATGTAGGAAATTATTAAGATTGTTATCCTTAATTAGAATTCGAAGACTGGTTTCGCCCAGCGAGGGTCGCTAACGAAACGCCATCGACGTAAATAGTTCAACGAATCCCGCGAATTCCTGCACAGATATTAGCGTCCCGGTGAAGATCCCAGAGACAAAACGAAAGTCCGGAAGTTTTAAACACCAACGGCGAGCGCATTCGCGTTTTCGGATGGCTCCGGCAAGAGGAATCAAATCTAATACCATGGTGTAGTTGTAACGAACCTTTGAGACACGAATTCGAATGAAATTTCGGTGAAACTTGCCGTTGGGTAACGCGGGCCAGGAGCACCGGTTGCGAATAAATATGCAAAATGAAATGAACGCGGCAAAGTATAGAGAATCAAAGGGAGTGGCGCGAGCGCGCGCGCGTACACAGTAGAGAAAAAGCTAGATAGAGAGTGCTCGCGAGAGAGAGAGAGAGAGAGAGAGAGAGAGAGAGAGAGAGAGAGAGAGTGTTCGCAGGTGGAATAAACGTTGGCGAGAAAGAAGCAGGATGGGGAGAGAGTTGTAACGAGCGGGAGAATATGTTAATCTCGAGACCGGCGCTATACATATGGAAATGACTATCGCGGGGTAAGCGCGCAACGCGTCGCCCGACATTTTCTTTCAGCAGATTTCTGCGGAAAAAAAGCGCGGATCTCGCCGGCAGTCGGCGCGGATTTTCCCGGAGCGGGCAAGCGTTCCGCTTCGGAAACACGCAGGGCGCGTGCGTTACTGGCCGCCGACCGTTTCGAATTTACGCGTAACGAACGCCGCCGATGGCAACGCCCATCCGATTGCTCGCTGCGAACGATAACGACGAATAATTAGCGACATCCGGTAATTACTAATTTGACGGATCGTTTAATTGCCGCGGAGATAATCGAGGAGCGACCTCGCTGGCTGCTGCGATCTCGCCTCGATCACGCTGAACGGACTTTCGAATATTTTTAATAGCCTTCCCTCGTAGTCCGTCGAACAATGCACCAAGGAGACCCGGTCTGCCAACTTCCCCGAACCGCCGCGAATTATCAGAAATACTCGCCAACTTTTCGCGACCATGTTCTGCCGAGAATGCGTCGCTTAGGGTGACGCTGCCGATTTCCACCCTCTCGAGTTGATTAACCCTAGGATGGCGTAGCATTTTCGCAACTATAAAATTGACGACGTCTATCTCGGCTTTATTCAGCAATTTTTGCAAACATAATTTCGAAGATACTCCACGTAGATTTGTTAGTCCTTCTGTTCCTTGAATTGCCGAAAATTGATTAATTAGGTGATCATCCGAATACTTTGGGTGAAAACGACTCGATGATTGCAGGACGAGGAGTTAATCAATTGCGGAAGTTTTTAAAAACCGTATCGTTTTAAATATCTCTTCGGCATCTCGGTTTTTCGCGAGCGAAAGTCGTCTCGTTGTATTACCGAAAATCATCCTCGCCTTCGCACATTGTTTCACGAAAACTCAGATCGCGGAAAATTTCGCTGAATAAAAGATCCCCCGTGGTTAAAGACGATTTTTTGCCACCTCATACCTTTGCTTACATTTTGCAAATTTATGCCATGAATGTATGAAGAGTCTCTTCCTATTACTCATTTTCATCCTGTATTCTATACGTGTCAGGATAATGGGAAACCGTATTTCGCTTGGAAGGATATTTCTTGCGGAACGAAATAAAATTAAACTTACACATTCGCATGTTTCACAAAATTTGACATGAGTTCGTATTCTTCACATTTAGTTTCCACTGTCTTTCCAATTATGAAACAAACAGTGGGAAACAGAAGACATTTTTTGAAAAACGTACGACTGTTACTACTCTTTTCAGTTCACTGTAACTTTGACGTCACACGCAGACGTATCAGGTTTTCCAATGTAATTTAATTTTTAGCAAAAACGTGGTCGCAATTTTCAATTTTGACTTCGCACACAGAAAATTATTAATTCTTGCATTTACATTTCGAGATTAATATTCACTGCTTCCATATAATAATGATGATGATGATAATAATAATAATTTTATATTAATAATAAGTAACAATTACATAAATACATTAATAATTAATATTAATAATATCTAAAGTTTTGTCTCGCTGATAAATAGAGATGAACGCATTGTTACAGTGAGAGAAGGTAATAATAATAATTAGATAAGTTTCGTATATCCACGTAAAAGTTTCGGAGGAAATATTGCGAAGCAGAAGCGAAAGGCAATCATTGATTAGCGATCCCCGGCAATAAAAGCGCAACACGACCAGCATCTTCAGAGTGAGTGTCCGTCTGCTCGAAGCCGAGGGGAGACTCGAGAGAGATCCGCGACGAAACATCGATGTTATCGGTTCGCGACGGGGTTGGACGAGCCCTTAGAGAGGACTCTCGAATGAACGTGCGTGCATACGCAGCGAAAGGGGGTAGTCGCAGTGTTCTCCGGCTTCGATTACATCTCGTTATTTACAGACTGTCGAGCTGTAGTCTTTGTCGGTGGCACTTTGTCGGGCGGTATCGACGACAACGGGACGCGTGTACAGGAAGTCACGTACGGGGGTGTAAATCACGCGACCAAGGGACGCGACGACGTTTAGCCTCGAGGATGGCGAATCGCGCACGCGCTCGCCTCCTGCATATTTATGCACACGTATCTGGCGCATGCAGCTCCTTCCCATGGTATTTCGCACATTTTGTTCCGGGGGACAAAGAAGACGTAACGAGATCGTCGTGGAACTAATTCCAAGTGTCTCGATACGGCTGTTCATCCGTACCGTCGCGGTCCAAGGGAACTCCCATCGATTAGCACAGAATAATTATGCAACTATTGTTACGATATGGAATTTGTTCCTGATGCATTTCTACGTCTTTCTACCTATACGTTCGACATTTATTTAACCAGTTAGCTGTTTTCGACGGGTATATAGAACAATCATTTGTTTAAGAAGGATATATAATTTGATGTTCTTTATTAAGTTATATATCTTATGAAAATGTTGTATTTAAAGAAAATATGAAGAAAATCAAACATATACAGTATAACACACTTTTCGAAGAGATTGCAACAGCTACCCGGTTAACACCTTACTTATCGACACATAAATCTCCAAAAATAGTAAATCAAATAATTAACGGCTTGCCAGTTTTATTCGTAGAAAATTTCCTTGTCAGACTGACAATTAACTCTTGATCAATTAACTCTTCGATAGATTTCCGATAGATGAATTGTTAAATGGAAAATGCTCGTCTGCTTCATTTGCGTCTCTTCTGTTCCGACAGCGTGTCGCTTTCACAGCCACTCTCGGTTTACAACCACCGCGTTGCCAGCCAATAGGAGGGAAGCTAGGATAGCTTGGACTGCTCTCGACCGTCTCGCGAAGCTATAACCAGTAAAAATAGATCTCTATGTCCTATTCCGATTGCGAACGGCTGTCTAAAATCGTTCCAGCGAATCTGCCGAAGACTGGTAACGTGAATCCCGGTAAAATTGATGCGAGCGCCCCGATGGAATCGAAAAATTGGCTCGCGGATAAGATGTACAATCGATCCGCGGCCGAGCAAGAAAATTCGGGGCTGCCGCGAAGGAGATTTCGAGTATCCAGCGGAAAGTTTCCCATTACCGGATTTAATTAAAATGAGCGGCGAGGCGCGGGGGAGAGCGGCGGGTGTCCCCGTCGCGTTTCGATCTATTTGTTCGAGACTATCGAGCATCAGAAACAGAGTCCGCCGGTCCTCCGTCGGGCGAAATGATTTCATTATAATCTCGAGGCGATTCCGGCGCGGCCGGCGCTCGGCGTAACCGCGGCTAGCCGCCGAGAAAAGTCAAATGAAAGGGAATTAAAAAAGCGGAACGAAGGGAGAGGGAAGTTTTAATGGGTTCCGAAAAAAGAACGAAGCGACTGGAAGAAGTTCTCGAGAGCGAAAACAAAATTTAATTAAAGCCCGAGCCTGCAGCCGAGTCGGCCGCTCGGCTCTCGCTGCTTAAAGGGCGCCGTCGCGACGCCCCGCGCCGCGACGCGGTCGGCTGCCGCTGCCGCTGTCTGCCGGCGCTATCAATTCCGGGGATACTTGTCCGTGGAAAAAATCACGCGCCTGCAACGGCCGGCGATGGCCGTCCGCGATCGGCGATAACGCGACTCGCTGTTGTTACCTGAGGACTTTTTAACCCCTCGATATCCACTCTCGATCACAAACACCCCGCGGTGCAACATTGTTTTGAACTTGACGACGAGGGTCCAACACGGAAAAGCTAAACGAACGAGAATCGCGAGAGGATGGGGTGCAGTTTCTTTGACTCGTGGCAGTGTCGACGATGCTGTCAGTCGGCGAACCTGCGGAAACAATGGTCGCAATGATCACAAATAATTACGAAAACCGTTATCAATGCTTTCTCTCTGGCAGATCACAAATCGACAAGTTAATAAATGCAATGAGCAATGGAATCATTGGCACACCTCTTAAAAATATAATAAACTTAAGTTTTTAAAAGTTATTGAGTTTGTAAAATGTGCCATTATTTACTGCATATTAGAGTGTGGAAAATTCACGAAATTGCTGAGATATATTTGCCATTGATTAAAATTAATTAGTAATTTGTATGCATAACGATGGTGTCCAACATATTTTGATGCAGCAATTGCACGCATTGCAATGCAGTTGAAGAAAAATTGGATAGCAATCGCGAGGATTATTAAGGATATAATATCGTTAATGTTTGTGCATCGAGGGAAAAATGATGTGTAATACAACGTTATTCACATTATAATAATAATCAACCGCTCCTGATTAGATCCCACCAACCGTGCAAATGCACATGCACGCTAGTGCAAGTCAATAACATCGCAAATAGATGCAACCCTCCCGGAGCGTTCACCTATATAATTACAACATCCATATCGCTGCTTTGAAACTGTTATCTGAAGTAAAATTATCGGGAAAATTTATGAATCAGTAACTTCATTGCGATTCAGAAAAAAAGAGCGAGCCGTACAAAATTTATTCAAAAGCCTGTGCCGTGAAAAGAACGGAAAGTCAAACGGCCCTTACACCGATACATTGAACCGAAAGCGTTGTGTGAGTTTAAAAAAAAAAGAAAAAATGAAAAACTGAAATTAAATCGAACCTCCCTTCGTTCATCGATCTCGTTCTTCCTGGCAAATTAAAAATTCGCTTATTCAACTCCGTTCAATCTGGAACCTTAGAATTTATCGGGAATTCTATCTTTCTGAACGCAGCAAATTTCTCAGTTTGTAAATTGCTTTTCTACCAAAGCCGCGAGGATTTTATGCTTTAAATTGCATTCGAAATATGTTCAGATGCTCCCTGGTAATTTCAGGATTTTTAAATTAACACTGCTTGCGGTCGGCTCTTGATAATCATTATCTCTAGCGACAGAGAATTAGGCACAATTGGGACATTTTAATGGTACAAATAAATTGCAATACTTTACAGTATATATTCTAATGCATTTCATACTTGCATTTTGTTATATAAATTATAAATACCTATATGTCGGATTTACGGGACAAAAGGTCATTTTTTCTGAGAATTGATGTAATAATTCATTTATATTATGAGTAGACTGAGGGTTTAATGCATTCATGGCTGAAAGGATGAGTGGAATTCAACGAGAAGAGTCAACGAACGTCGTTACATTATTTTCAACTGATTAAAACTAGTAAAAGGAGAAACACATATTTACCTAACTCTTGTATCGTACAATTATAACACAAAATGTTTATTTCGTATAAAAATCCGCGATCTAATTACGGGAAGTCAATTTGATTTCTCTGACATCTCCAAACAAATCTTGAGAAAGCGAGTCAGCGATTCTATCAGGACTTCAGCTCAGACTCATCCTCGCAGAACGAAAAGCGACTTTAATTTGGAAAGCGGAGGTGGGGTGCTTGTTGTCGTGAGCTTCTTGCAGTTTCCCCGACGTCCAGGTTGCATAGGGGATGTACAGGTCGGGGAACAGTCTGTATACGCGTCATATATCCGACGCTGTGTAGAAAAGGGGGATGAAATGGCGTTGGCGGAGCCATCGCATCGGCGCCGGGTTAGGTACAAGGGGGTTAGAGGCACTCTATATAAAAACAAAGGGTCTGATATTTTTCGCGGAGCGAGAGGACGTCGATACTGCATCCCGGCGCGACTGCATCCTGTTGGTCGAAGTGCGCGAACGTGTTCCATTTCATTCGGGGCACATATGCCAGCCGGGCGAACACGTATGGGGTTGCTTCAAAAATGTGCCCAAAATTTCGAAGGATCCCGTGAACGCCCCGGGACCCGTGCATGCATGTATGAATAACGAATCAGCTTATTCCGCGAGTATGCTCGCATTTCCATACGATCAACGCCGTCTTTGCCGGTGCATTCCCTCCGGGTCGATTATTAATTTCATTAAAATACGATTCGTGCACCGGCTCGCTCTACGCCTCCCGTCCCCCGGCTCCTGAAGCCAATTCAATCAACCGAATTTTTCTGTCCGACTTCCTTTGCTGCAGTTAAGATCGCTTTGCGAGTCAATGGAAATTGAGACAGGAGAGTACAGCGAGTTATTCTATGTGATTGATAGATTGTACATCGCGAGCTCCTGGGGGTGCATCGGTGTGCGAGGTCGCCATATTTTCTTCGTTTCTTGGGGTAATTGTCAGGAATGTCGGGAAGTTATGACGTTGCTTTCGCCTGGATAAAACTGCAGGCAATCTTCGTGAACTATGTCAAGAAAATTTGATTTTGTATAACGAACCAGAGGCTGCGAGTAATTGCATTAATTCGCAAGAGTTAATCTCGCAGTGTTGCTTTCAATATAGAAAATGTGAAGACTCTTATACATTACGTTGACAAATTTTCACGGTGATCAAAAGCTGGCTGCTAAGTGGCTGTAAATAATTGCACTAGTTTGTAAAAATTACTTAGCAATGCTTCTTCCAACAAAAACTATGAAAACCCTTATTTACGATGTGAATGTTCGCGTATAACCGATTCGGGACGGCGTCAAAGGTTCCAGCGGTTGTTCGAAAAGATGTAGGTTGAACCAGAAGAATATCCGCACTACTTTTGAATCAGCCTGTAAACGATTTCCCGCCGTGGAGGAAATACTGCGTTTCAATTCCCGGGACGCGGTCGATCCCGGCCATAATGAAATTATAGCAGTAGAATCCATCGGCGCGCACTTTCGCTCCGCGGACTATTCTCCCGGTTCTCCTTTTATCTCCGGCTAACTCCGTTCTCCGCCGAACCAACCAGTGCGAGTCTTCGCTTCATTGACGATTCGATTCGTTCGAAACAACAGCACTCGCTCCAGAGGCAAAATTGAGAGCCGGGAGAGCGTGGATCGGCTCCTTGGAGAGGTCAAGAACCCGTTCGAGATTGGAGACACGCCGTTGTTGCGAATTCGTGTCGTCGGGTTTCCGTGACGCGAATGGATGAAACGCTATCACCGACGAGATATGAGGATAGATCGAATTGTCAGTGTGTTTTTCTATCACCGATTTTTAAGGATTCGGGATCCTCGTTATCGTTCTCGCTTTGACGATCTGAATCGGGTTAAAAATATGTTCCCGTGGGAATATGAAAATTTGGGAGCAATTGGATTGAAGCTGGAGCATCGCCTTCGGCGATGAGAACATTTAGGTTCGAACAGAATCTCGAAATCGTGTCGAAACGTGCAACGAGCAAACGTGCGAGGTTTGCTTTAGCGTGCTGTAACTTTGTGAAAAAAATCACAGCTACGATTCTCTTTCTTAAAATTAAAGGGGAAAGATCAAACTTTATTCCGGTAGGAGCGGCATCGCCGAAGAAAATTTTATGAAGTACGCGCATTTCATCAAACTTGGTAAGTTTCAATAAGACAAACATGGCCTCGCATTTAAACAGTTACACTGGTAAAGGTGCATTAAACTTAAAATCCAGAAATAACATCTTAAAGTAGAGGTTTCAAGCTTTAATTTAAAAGAAAAGTCTAAAAAAAAGTAGAAAATTTTTCTACGTTATAATTTGTTGAGTATCTTATAAAAGCCGCGTAAAATTCTATTCTTTCATTTAATAATTTTACTAAGTTGGAATAAATACACCAACATTCTTTGAATTTTTTCAGTGTTTTAAGTCTTGTCTAATTGATCATACCAAGCTCGCGAAATACGCACAGCCAGAGTGCAACAGACAAATAGCCTTCCACCGAGGCTTAAAATTCTCAGGCAAATCGCCAGCGTATCGTAAAAGAACTATGATATCTCGTTCGTAGACTCGCTCTACGTATCCTCTCAATTCTTTCAAAGTTCCTTGAAAGGCCGGGGAGCTCGAAATCCCAAAATGCTAAACGCCTGGGCAGCACATCTGCATGCCCGATCCGGCGAACGAAGAAGCAAGATTCCGCGCGAAAAAGACGGGGCCGGGTCATCGCCGGAACTCGGCGAGAAACACGAGAAAGAGTCGAGGTTGGGGTAGGATGTATTTGCCGCGAGGCATCCGGGGAAAAGCGAACTTTCCTCGGTGATTTCCAGCTCTCGGCTGGGATTCAGTGGATCGAGAGCTTCCGCGAAAGTATGCAGACGTTTATGCGCGCGGGCCGCGTCGCTGCGCGCGGCTTCCACGCGCCCCGCTGACCGAAGATAAACAGCGGCGCGGTCCGTTCCGCGTTAAAAAGTTGGAAAAAAGCAGCTCGATGCGCCTCGGGCCGAAGAGAGGAGGAGATACCAAAATAGAGGAGAGAGGAGCGAGAACGGGGAGAGGAAGAGGGGCGGAGAGAGAACGAACCGCTGGTGCTCGGGAAAACCGTGGAAAAAAAGGGACGGCGCGGTGTACATCGGCGAGATAAAGCGATGTATCGGTATCCGATCGAGCGCGACTGAAATGTTTAAGAGCGGAAGACTCGCGGTGAAATTACCGAAAAAATTCACTGGAATCCTGCTAAACATTATGCACGGACGTGATACGCGACCGGGAAATTTGCTGGGCCATTCTTCACGGTCTACGCGAGCTCTTAAATCAGTATTCTTGCAGCTAGTGCACTCTGCCGGTATGGAACGGCTACGTGTGCACGGGAATTCATAGTGCGCCGCTTTTACCTCTTACCTCGCAGCTGTACTGCCTTCTGGTTGCAGTCTATCGGGAGCTGTGATTCCTCATAGGCGTAGACGCAACCAGCAAAATAGCTGCGGAACTCCCCAAGGTTTGCAAACTTGGTAAATTGATTTGTCCGCATGAACACTTGACCCTTGGAGGACGAATCCCGAGGGATATAATTTGATTATATGCGTATCAAAAGATCAAGATATGTTGGCCATTTTTTCCATTGGGAACGAAATGTACCATGTTGACGATATTAGTCTTGTTACAAACGAGGAAACGTCGATCAACGCAATTGTGAAAGATATAATAAGATATAAAATAAGACTATAATATTTCCGATAGAACGAGAGAATCTTTGTTTCTTGTCTATCTTCATTTAGTTTTATTTTCAGACGATAACGATAAATGCATTTTATGCATTTTGGACAAAAATGACTAGGGCACGAAGGAGAATTGTAATGGCATGAGAAGAATTTCGGAATATTTTTATATTCCGTAGAAAATATTAAAAAGATTAAAAGAGGAAGGTGACGTTTTTTATCATCCACTTGAACAATTCTCGTTTTGCATAAAAATTCGCGGTCTATCGATGCCACTCCGTGGACACGCATAACATTCGCTTTTAATAGATCGCGCATAAAATCTCCATCGCGAGTTTTCCTCGTTGTTCTAGAGCAAGACGCGGCTATCTGTGATGAGTAACAAACGATGCAGCGAACGCGTTCAGAAATCCTCGTCTTCAAAGCATTAAATCCCTGTTGCCTAGCGCGAAGAGCCTCCGCAGGTGCGTAACAGCTATCTATATACACAGAAATCTACAACGCACCTCTTTCACACCGCGCTTCGCGGTTGAGCCGGCCCGGGTTGCATCCTACCCGGGGCTGTGATTCCGCATAGGCGTAGACGAATGAAATCGCCGCGAGTTGAAAATCGTCGAGATTTATTCGGCTGCACGAACGCTTAAATCACGGTTCCAGCGGCTGCCGGAGGCAACCCCGTGCGTAACAGACACGCGTGCACGGGCACACCCGCGATGCATCCTCTTTTCTGGCTCTTTCGCGCAGGGGGGCGACCCCTGTTCCTCGAGGTCGGATGCCGCGGTTCTGCGGGGAACAGCCGCGCATATTTTATTTTCAGAGCCGGCTGCATTGACAATTTGCAGCGGTGTTATGTAAATGCAACGTCACGTACGCGCCTCGTTTCTTCCGCGCTGGGGGAAGAATGGGGCTGGCCGATGCCAGTCGACGACGGCCGCGGGGGTGCGGCACGAGGAGAACGGGGCGCGAAAGTAGTTTTGTCGAGGACCGATCGTTCGGAAAAATGCAGCGGAACGGTTTCCGCTGGCGCGGCGCGAGGTGACGCGAGGCGAGGCGAGGCGAGGCGTCGCGCGATGCTCCGTTCGCTGGAACTCGCGCTGCTTCCTGCCGCGAGGACGCCGCTCGTTCCTGACAGATCCCTTTCAACCGATTCTCCCTCTCTCTCCTCCTCTATTTCTCTCGCACCTCCTCGATTCGCAACCGTACACAGCTCCCTCCCAGAGCTATCGCGCTCGACGACCCTCTTCGATTGAAACGCTCTCGAGTGGGTGTGCTCGAGGGACACAGAGATCCCGCGAATTTTTGAGTCGGAGCCGTTACTTCGGCAAACGCTGGATACTCCGTTTCGTAGGTCATGACGAGACTGGCCGGGTCGGTGCTACTTCGTTTTGAAAAATCGCTGCTTGAATTTGGGACGGTCCTTTGGATCTTCTAATTTATTGATTTATTCAAACGGGTAGAATAAAGCCAATAGTACAGTGACAATCTAGCTTTTCGGTGAGTTCATTAGCATACATATGAATCGTTGAATCTTGCATCCGCTGTACGAGAATCGGGGTTGAACATGGGTCGATTTTTTATATAATTGTCAAAGTTTTTGGAGCATTTCGAGTCTACTTCTTGAGAGGGTTCTGACGATTCTACAGACGGCAGTGGAGCAAGTGTTCGTCAATTTTCTGAGGATATTTTTAACGATGCTCGGTTGAGATTTGTCGATATTCTTATGGCATATGATTTTAAAGTCATATGCGATAAAGTCACTTATTATAAGACTGCAGATTTTATGCATTTATGTTAAAAATAAGTAGATCAAATACAGAAGAAATTGCAACATTTGAAGCGCTTAAAAATGCCATTGTCTTGTGTTCAACTTCACGAAGTAATTAAAGAAATCTCTATGCGCTTATTCATCTAATTATTATTATTCTTGTTTCTTCTACGTTCTTCTAACTATTTTAAAAGTATACTAGCGTGATTGTTTTTAAAGGGTTGAAAAAGGTCGCCCGGTATACATATACAAATGAATTACTATCGTTGTTATTAATTAA